>JAVQJS010119433.1:0-19957 GCA_036024795.1 Galaxias rostratus | reverse complement strand
TGGATAAACAGAAATGGATAAAGAGAGAGACAGAGAGAGAGAGTGAGAGAGAGAGAGAGAGAGAGGGTGGGGGAGAGAGAGAGATAGAGAGATGGATAAAAAAAGAGAGAGAGATGGATAAAGAGAGAGACAGAGAGAGAGGGATAAAGAGAGAGAGAGAGAGAGAGAGAGAGAGAGAGAGAGAGAGGGAGAGAGAGAGAGAGAGAGAGAGAGAGAGAGAGAGAGAGAGGGAGGGGGAGAGGCCCTCGAGGCGTCTTTGTAGTTTTTTTTCATACAGAGTCAGTGTTGGCACACGGTATCCTTTAGGAATATGTCAGCCATGCATAGCGTGTTGTTGTTCTGGCCCGTTTGCCTTGGTAACCGTCTCCTTGTGGGGGGTTCACCTCTTCTCCTCCTCTCCCCCTCTCTCCCCCTCTCTCAGAGTCGGTGGTGGAGGGCCCCCACCGCCCCCCCTCTCCTCCTCTGCAGGAGTACAAGGAGACGGCCGTGTTTCTCCTCTCCTCCCGTCGGCCCCTCACCTCCTCCTCCTCGTCCTCCCGCCCCCTCTCCTCCTCCTCCTCGGGGGTGGGGGGCTGCGAGGGCGGCACCGGGGGCCCCCGCTGGGAGGACGAGAGCACTAGCAGCGAGAGCAAGTCCAGGTGGGTGGATCAACCCCCCCCCACCCCCCTCGCTCGGAACTGACCCAGTCCCCATATGGCTTGGGTTGATCAGCTACGCCTCCCAGAGCTAGCCAACTAAATGAAGCCCCACACATCCCCTAAGAAGAGTCTGGTCTCTTTGATGGTGTAGCCACCTCCTTTGGGCCGGTTCCTGTCCAGAGTAGTGCGCTGCTTGGTTCTGCTCGTGGCTTTATCTAACCTCACGCGTGTCCCCCTCTGCTCTCCTCCCCTCCGCTGCTCTCCTTCCAGCTCGTCGGGCGGACGGTGTTACCGGCCGGCCTGGAGGCCGCGGCGGGAAGCCCTCAACATCGACAGTATCTTCACCCGCCAGCGAGGCTCCGCGCTGGGCTACAGCACCCTGCCGACGCCCCTCCTCCCCCCGGAGCCCCAGGACCCCTGCCCCTCGTCCAGCCCCACTCCCGCCGCACAGCAGGGAGTGGCCGACGGAGCGGGGCTGGAGAGAGGGGTCCTCGAGGGGGGGCTCGGGCCGGCCGGGTTGCTAGGCAGCGGGCCGGCGGCCCCACCCGCCCCCCCTCCGCTGAGAGGGGTGGAGCACCAGCCGCGTCTGATCCAGAGGATGGAGAGCGGTTACGAGAGCAGCGAGAGGAACAGCAGCAGCCCCGACAGGTACGCACACACACACACACACACATACACACTTACATACACACACACACACACACACACACACACACACACACACACACACACACACACACACACAAACAGATACACATTTGGATAAAGTCCTTAAAAAACATGCTAGATTTTGTGAGGAACGTACATTAAAAACCGATATGCAAGTCTACTTGAAGGACTCTGCAATGAGACGTCCTGTTTGATGTCCGTCCCTCCCTCGCTTTCTGTTCTCTCCAGGGAGGTGGCACAGAAGCGGGTGCTGATGTCGGGTCCGTCCTGGCGCTCGGTTCCCAAGTCAAAAAGCAGCGGTGCCATCTTGCAGGAGCTGGCATCGCCCGCCTGGGCCAACGCCGCCAATGCAGGTGGGTTGACCTCCACCCCCTCCTCCCCCCTCCCCTCGGCTCTGTGTGTGTTTCTGTGTTTGTGGTCGAATTATTGTCACTTGTTAGGTGGTTAACATATGGATGGGTCTATCTGTCTGTCTATGTGTTTTGTGTGCGTGCGTGCGTGCGTGCGTGCGTGCGTGTGTGTGTGTGTGTTTGTGTGTGTGTGTGCGTGTGTGCGTGTGTGCGTGCGTGTGTGCGTGTGTGTGTGCGTATGTGTGTGAGCAGGCCCCGGGCGCAGCGAGCTGGATGAGCTGCAGGAAGAGGTGGCGAGGAGAGCACGCCAGCAGGAGCAGCACAGGCGGAAGGAGGCGGAGAGAGAGGCAGCCATGGGCTTCAACCCCAAACCCAGCAAATACATGGACCTGGATCAGCTCCAACACCAGGGTAAGGAGGGAGGGAGGAAGGGAGGCAGGGTTGGAGAAAGTCTGTCGGTTGGCCTGCCTGAATGCCTGCTTTCCTGCTTATACGTTTGACCAGTGCTCGGTCGGTCGGTCTGTCTGTCTGTCTGTCTGTCTGTCTGTCTGTCTGTCTGTCTGTCTTTCTGTCTGTCTGTCTGTCTGTCTGTCTGTCTATCTGTCTGTCTGCTCACCTGCCTGCCTGAGAGTGAGAGAAAGCTGGAAGGCTCTGGTTCAAAGACATGGCTGCCCCCCTCCCTCCCCGCTCTGCACAGTGTAATCAGTATATTCACCTATTGTCCATGCAGGGCTCTGTGGGGACCCAGGGCGACAGGGAGTGAGGTGCCATGTTTGCTCCCTGTCCCCTGCAGATGGAAGGGCACCGTCACCCCACAATGACCCCCGCCCTCCTCTAACACACACACCCAAACACGACCCCTTGGCCCGCTGGTTTGACAGCCCCCCCCAGACAAAGTCGCAGTGTGATTAATCACCACAGATGCTGTGGAACAGCCTGCTTCCTGGCCCTCTGCAGCATCTAGTGGGAAGCACACGGCCCGTATCAGGCACGACACACTGAGAGAGAGGGCTGGCTTTGTGCAAACAGTCCTTACAGCGCCGTTCTGGTGGAGATTGCAGGATGTGCAAGATTGCCGTTTGATTTACAGGTCAGGTTTCCACTCGTGCAATTACCATAGTTAATTACGGAAAAGCCTCTGGAAAGTGTTCTCTTTTGATCGTTGTGATCATCACGGTTCACATCAGTGTAATTTTATTAACAAGACACTACCAAAATCAGTTCAAACGTGACACTACCATGTCAAATGTCTGCACGCTTTCACACTAACCTGCTTATAAACGTGCGTGGGCGTTTGAAGCTGCCACCTCCCTCCGTAGGGCCAGTGTGGGGTCACGCTGGAGTGAACACAGAGGGAACACAGTTGTAGGAGTGGGGTGTGTTCACTCTCAGGATGTCTCCAAGTCTCCTGACACCTCCCTTCTATGCCGCGGGCGCCGTCAATTATTCAGGCATGCTGCCTTAATGAGCTTCTGCTAGTTTAATGAATCTTTGCTGGACAAGATAGCCTTTGTGGCGTGAAGCACACTGCTAGGGAGCAACATACAATGGAGAAAAACAGCCCGAGGAAAAAGTCAATAACGTTTTTGTTGTACTAGGGTAAATCTGGTCCTATCTCACACAGCAACCAGCCAAAACTCTTCTTCCCTCCTTTTTCTGTGAGCACACGTGTGACTAATCACTATGGAAACCTCAGCTCGCACTTAGATGTCCTTTAACATGTGCTGCAACTTCAAGGGGTGTGCCGAGAAAATGATTTGGCACCACACTTATGAAACTCTCTGAATGGTCTCTTGAGACTTTTCCTCTGAGCCCTTTTTTTTATAAAGGACTTGAGCGTTGAAAATATACGTTTGCAGGCTACCTAAGTGATCGGCAAACGACACAGGAATTTGTATGCTAGACAAAGGAAGGAGCAGGCCTCTGTCAGCACCTTGTACAGGCTGAGAATGAGGTAGCAACACCATGGGTACTTATTGCAGGAGGAGCCGTTTTAACAGCAGACTTCCACCTCCTCTTCACTCTCATCCTCCTCTGTTCTGGTCTCAAACTCTTGTAAGTGTGACATTCTCTGTCTCTCCCACTATAGAGGGGAACTGCTTAGTTCACACAGCAAATTCTCCGCAGTTGCAATTTTTGCTTCTACAGACACTTGCTGAGCTCTTCAAAGGTTGACTGAGGACGTGGGGAGGACTTCACATGGGAGAAGTTTAAAGAGTCCGAAAAACCTACGGGACAAATCTGTCCACTGCTGCTGACATTCATAGACACTCATGTCCTAAACATTTTGTGGGCAGACAGAATGTCCATCCCTTCAGTTTGCAGATGCGGCGTGTCATGAATCATTTCAATCTATGACAGAAAATAACCAATTAATGAGAGCGACAAACCGTGCAATTATTCAGATACAATTTCATTGATGGCTACGGAGCCTAGGTCAAAGTCTGCATGCAGACAAAAGTACTACTGTCAGATAAGTCTAATGACCTAACAATTCTCATTAGTTGACAAGGTTGAAACTAGAATGTTGGTCTAAGATAAACAAGGATTCAATTTCTCAAGACGGAGGGGAGCTGACGTAAATCATCTTTAAGAAGGGCGCGTACATAACACAAGTAGACACAATGTTCTGTCACCTCTAAGACGTAACTCTTCATCCTTTAGTGTCTCCCATACTGTCTCTTTCATGACCTGGTCTTCACACTGACGCTTCCTCCATAGTGGAGCAACAGCTTAGTCTTGAACATCCGTGCGGTGGCAAGAATTCCCCGTACAGACAGTCTATGTCATGCCTGTTACAAACTAACAGAGGAAGATAGGTGCTGTTAAAAGCCTCAAACAAATCCAAATGCTCTTATCCGGGTGGTTGTTTTCGTGGTCACCAGGTCTCAAATAGCTTTTGATATAAGATTGGCATGGAAACTCTTTCAACGGGAGAGCAGAGAAAGCCCTCGTAAAACCATCGTATATTGGATGCACCATCAGTGACATCCCAACGTGATTTGCTTACATTCAATTTCAGATTGTCAGCAACCTCCAAAAACGTTTCAACAAAATACTGACCCGCAACTCACAACAGTGACAAGCCTCTCATGTACTGTGTCTGTGACACATCTCAGCACAATAGGGACACTGTCAATTCGTACAGAGAACATCCCAGCCTTTTGTGATGTCTTTCACAACACACGCCTGAGTAATACTGAACGGCGGGAAAGACGGAGTCGATTGTTCTTGCAGACGTCAACGTCACCGTCTACCCTTTGCCCCAGACTGATTTGTCCCAGTATGCCCGATGGCCAATACACCAAGCAGCATTCCGACACTCTTTAGCATGACTCACACCGTTGAGGATAATTCCCCTGCTGGTCCCTTTTGTACAATGTCAGAATTGTACTACAGGACCCATAACAGACACATGATGAAAGACAGATATACATCAAAGGGCTGGCAGGGGAGACAGGAGGGGAGACGGGAGGGGAGATGGGAAGGGAGACAGGGAAGGTGGGTTTGTCCAGATGTGTGAATCCAAGTCTCCTCCTTTACTGGAAAAAACAAAGATACAAGACCGGAAGTTTAATGATAAATCAGACAACAACAACTAGCCTGTTGGGATGACAACGGGCCCCTTTAATTGACAGCTCTGTGGCGGCTCATTATCCTTTTTATTAGGTTATGTAAATGGAGGTTACGCGAGCTCTGAGCCTCCAATGGAAACCCCAAGGCTGTCCGGCAGCGCTGCCTAGTATGTGGCCAACTTCATCCCGGGGCCCATTCACATGCAAATGCCACCTGGCACTGGACAGCGCCCTCGAACCCGCACTGTGCGTTTCAAATGTGCCTCCTCCATGACGGCCCACTTTACCTCCTGCTTTGTGGGACAAGCCCTGGTCACCGTCCAGGAGAGGAGCGTCCATTGTTGTGCCGAATCCTCCGCCGTGCCCATTGTTCCTCCAGCCGCTAGAGCGGGAGCCTATTTGCATTGCAGCCATTGTCCAAACCCCAAAGTATGTCATCCTTCTCGTGCGGCAGTTGGGTGGCACTCTCTATGACGGTCCGGCGTCCACCTCCACTGGTCCCCTGGGCAGGACTTGTGGATCTTTCATCAAAGTAGGCTTTGAAATGAAAGGACTCGGAGGCGGCGCACCTCGGTGACAGGAGTTGACCTTTGGCCTTTGTCTGTTATTGATCTTTCCTTTTGGAGTCAGACACGCATAGTGTGTGCATTGTGTAGCATACAGATCAAGTCTGGATTAGGGAACAACAAAGGCTCCGTCTGGAGAAATGGTCTAGTCTGTCTATCTCATTTTAGTTTCCGGGCTCTTAGTAAACTTACTTGCTATTTGGGCTGCAGCAGGTGTTTGGCCAGCGGATGTCAGAGTCAAACCCCTCTAAAATATGCTTTGGAAGAGAGCATAATACTGGGCCTTGGCCTCAGTCCCAGTGCAGATCCGATTAGCTCATTCCAGATAGCCATGGAACATGCATTAAAATACTTTTTCAATTTGGCTGATTAGAAAATGGTGTGGGGTTTTATTGGAATTGAGAGCTTTGACAAGGCTGGTAATCCCAAAGTCAAAGGTAGAAAAATATCAATCCCTTCCCATTCTCTTGGAAGAATATTTTCTGTCTGCGAGACACAGACACGGGGCAATCCGTGACTCGGGACAAATAAAACGGTGTCTTTGAAGGAGCTGATAAAAATTCTCAAACATGGTCAACCGAGAGGGACCTCTTGATGTGGCGAAAGGAGTCGTGCTTGACAGGTGCCTTTTCATTGAGACACATTTGAGAGGTAACGAGGAAGGAAGGGCATTGTGAAACCCTCTGCCTCGCCCCTGACCTCTTGGGTAGCCACCCGGAACCTCTTTACCTCACCAAGACTGTTCTGCTGTTTGGTTCGCCCGGCCACCTCCCTATAGCCGAACGGTGAGATCACTTTAGGGGCGCTTGATCCATTTCACGGTCGTCAGCTGACGCGTCAAGTGAAGGAGTGAGTCGGAGGGGCTGTTGACAGTGCCAGGCCGCCCCCTTTACCCCGCCCACACTTTGCTTGTCTGATCAGCCCTGCAGCCGCACACTGTCAGACCAAGGGGAACCTCCTTGACTCCTAATCTGTGCTGCTGTGTGAGCAGCTTCCCCTTCCTGGCAGCACACAGGGGGGCCTTGAAGCGTTCACTCTGCCGCTGAAAGGAAGGTGCAGGCGCGGGGAAACGGGTGCTTGTTTTTCCTCCCACCATCTCGGAGGTTAATGGAAGCAGAGCCGCAAAACGCCCAGGGAAACGGGAGAGACGGGATTTCTGGTTTGCTTTTCCGTTGCCTGTCATCTCCGCCCCTTTCTCCTCTCCCTTACTGGAGTTGTGTGACTGGTTGTTGTCTTTTGTACCCCCCCCCCCTACACCCCCAGCCCCCAATCCTAGCCTAGAAGTCCCCTCTTTCTTGTTGTAAATCTTTTTCCGCAGGCAAAAAGAGAACACAGGGAAGAAATGAGGGATGAATCTTTAATGGTACACAAGGATATTTGCTCATGGATGACACGTTACCTATAAAACATTGGGGGACTCAACTACCTTCTGCTGCAGGAGCTAACCAGGGCCTAAGGCTGTGCCTGCTGGTAAATATTTATGTGTGTGTGCGTACATGTGTGAGTATGTGATTGTGTGCACTTGCATACACGTGCTTTTCCCTGTCAATGCCTATGCCAGCGCGTTTCTGTGTGGCACGCATGCGTAACTCCGCTTTGAACGCCAGTGTCACGGGAGTTGTGGCCCTCATAAAGACACATCACACTTAGATGATATGATGTCATGATCTGTCACAGTGTGTGGCACTAATGCAAAAGACCTGTTTCCATTGGAACAAAGCTACGCCAAGTGACCATGGCGGAAAAAAACGAGAATGCCGACCGCGGGTCATTCATTGCCACTATAGGCTAGCCTTGATCATTCACAATGAAACCTTTCCCTCCTACGCATTTATAATGACTGCGCTGTCTTTTCTATTCCACAACGTGATGATTACACATACCCACACCTCACAAGCAGAAGCAGGTTGTGCAATTTCCATTCCGGCGTTACTGTGAGAAAAAACAGGAGCGATACGAGCAATCGAAACACTTCAAACAGTTGACAAAGAGAATTAGGAAGTGCCTGATGAGAAGCAGGGGGAGGGGGGTGCACACACCTCCGTTCATTAATCCACTGTTCATTTCAGCGCAAAGCTGCTAATTACATCCACATAAACGACTTGCCGTGGGCCGACCCCGCCTCCGCACTCTTGTGTGTGAACCTGAGCCGAGGCTGACAGTCTCATACGCGCGTCAGCTCGTTTACACCAGGCAGAGGCCGCGGAGCCAACGCACCTCTTCTCTCCCTCCCCAACGCACTGTCCCTCTAAAGTCCGATTGCCGGTCACCTCCAGAGGGACCCGTAGCGAGTGCTGCCCTCACCGCTGTGGAGTGTGTAATTAGAGTGATTAGCAAGGTCGCAAGAGGAGGCCGACCCCTTTGATGGGCCACACACAGATCAGGGAACGAGTTCGCCCTGCGTCTGTTGATTGCACAGGGGAACTTGCTTTAGTTATGTGAATGTGGGGCACAGGGGGATCTGCATTAGCTGTGTTGATGTGGGGAGCCTGGATTAGTTGTGTTGATGTTGGGAACCTGGATTAGCAGCATTGATATGGGGAACCTGGATTAGCTGTGTTGATGTGGGGAACCTGCATTAGCAGTGTTGATGTGGGGAACCTGGATTAGCTGTGTTGATTTGGGGAACCTGGATTAGCTGTATTGATGTGGGGGACCTGGATTAGCTGTGTTGATTTGGGGAACCTGGATTTGGTGTATTGATGTGGGGGACCTGGATTAGCTGTATTGATATGGGGGCACAGGGGGACTTGGATTAGCTGTGTTGATGTAGGGGCACAGGGGGACCTGGATTAGCTGTGTTGATGTAGAGGCACAGGGGGACCTGAATTAGCTGTGTTGATGTGGAGGCACAGGAGATATATACAATGAGCAACTAAGAAACCTCCCCTCTCCTGTTTTATGTTTTAGATCCAGGTTGACCCCTGAAGGGAGCGCGTTCTCTCAGCCTCTGCTCCGCCTGCAAAGCGTCCGGCAGGACCACAGGGACAGTGACGGTGAGATGGAGGACGGGGTAGGAGAGGAATGGAAAGGCCCACTGGGCTTCAGACAGGCTGGAGCCATGGTTAGGACAGAGCGCTTTCTGTCTGGGCACGGAGAGGGCCGAGGGGCCTCATGGCAGCCGTCCCTCTGCAGATTGAGACTCCCCGTGGCTAACTTGTTCGGAAGGGACCCCTTTCAACCGGCTCAGCTCCCCATCGAGGAAGCCTCAGATGCGGCCGCGGCGACAGCCAGTCCTCCGGGCGCACGCCAGGGAGACTTTTGAAGTCTGCTCTCAAATAAAAACAAGGTTTTACTTGGTTTGTATTGGTGTCGGGGGTTTGGCCTCGGGGAGGCGTAACATGAGGCATGAGGAATGATGAAAAGACCCCGTCCGCCCCCTCCGCCGCTTCCAACCACCCCTCCTCCCCGACCGCGTCTCTTTGAAATAACACAAGGAGAAACAGAGGCCTCGTTTGTCAGGAAGCAGGGGAGCCCTGTGACGGAGCAGATAATCAATGTGATAAGAGATTATTAGGATGGGAAATGTCACCAGACGCATCGATCAGCGGTGCCATCGACTGGAGCCACGTGCAGACACGCGGGGATCGCAGAGTCAGAGCGGCCGGGGCTGACGGAGTGCCGTGCTGCGGAAACGGAGGGTGATGGATGGAGACATGGGCACGCATGCACACGCACGAGCGAACGCATGAACGCGCGCGCACACACATGAACGGCACACAGATGCTACGGCTTGTTATTCGCAATCATCATCTCACGATAATTCTGCCTTCTGACGCTGGAACGAGTAAGTGTGTATAGTTTGCTAATCAGTAAATAATGGTGTTGCCCCTCGCAACACTGATCAGACATGGCACCCACACACACACACACACGCACACACACGCAAGACTAATAAACAAATCAAGCAGCGCGGACTGACCCTGTGCTATCAAATTAACCCACAGCGCCTTCATCCATGTGGGCAAACCTTGTTGTCTCTCTCTCTCTCTCTCTCTCTTTCTCTCGCCATCCCTCCCTTGCTCTCTGTCTGTCCCCTCCTCTTTCCTTCTCCCCTCATCTCTTTCTCTCCCTGTCTCGCAATAAATCCATCGGCTTTTAAGGGGGAGGAAAAGGCTTGAATTAACGAGGCACACGCTGCTTTCTTATCAATGGTTTTGTATTTGCATGTCTACGGTCACGTCTGGACGAGCCCCCGCTACTTTCGTGTGTACGTTCGGGTCCATGGCCAGCGCTGCTATCTACTGGCACCCACCCTGTAACCAAATCTCTCCCTCGGTCTCGTCCTTAGCACCTTCTCACTCCTCGGGCTTCGAGGTTTGGGAGGGAAATCCATAACTCATCCCCTAAATGGAAATGGCACCACTCTGTGTATAACCTCGGCACCACTGTCAGCCCTGGGAGAGAGAGCGGAAGAGAGAGGGGGAGAGAGCGAGAGAGAGAGAGAGAATGAGAGAGAGAGAGAGAGAGAGAGAGAGAGAGAGAAAGAGAAAGAGAGAGAGAATTATAAGGGAGGAAAGAGAGAACAAACAGAAAGAGAAAGATTTGCGCAAAGATACAGAGAAGAGAAAAAGAAAAGCAAGACGAAATGAGAAAAATAGATAAAGGGAAGAAAGAGAATGCAAGTGAGAAGGAAGAGAGAGAAGGGGATTTGTTGCAACAGAAAGATAAAGTGAGTTGATGAGAGAAAAATGCATGCATACTTTTATCGCTCCCTCGAACGAGGGAAGGCGTTGGGTAAAGGAAAGGGAGCATGCCGGATAGTGATCAGAGGAAGACAAGAGGGGAGAAGAGATCATTAGAGGGAAGGAAAAGTGTGTGGGGACTCATTAACATCCTGCATGCAGAGAGAGCGAGGCCTGGTTTGGCTAAACTCTGCTGAACACACTTCAAGAGGAGACAAGGCTTTACAAGCATGGAGCGGAGACACTGACAAACACACGCTTTCTAGGGAGAGCTTAAAACTTTCCTGGGGCACATGCGCGCGTGCACGCACACACCCACACACACACATGCACACACACACGCGTGCACACACACACACACACACACACACACACACACACACACACACACACACACACACACACACACACACACACAGCCTCAACAGTCTCTTTCACAAAGCAGCGTGCAAAAGCATAGTTAGAGGTTCTCCTTCGAGGCCCAGTCAGTCCATCAGAGGGACGGGGCCAGACTACTCACCCCCACTACGGGCTGTAGGTCAGTGGCCCGCCACACAGCCCATTAACATCCTGCCGCCACTCAAGGGCAATTATTTGACGCACACACACACACACACACACACACACACACACACACACACACACAGACTAACCCTCGCCTTGAAAGACTTCGGATAAAACAGCAGAGGAGCAGTACAGCACAACACCCTGCATCTCTCCTCCCACGCCACGGCACCGCTCCTCACACCAGCGTGCTATCTCCCTGTGATTTACAGCACTGCAGAACGGCAGCGCGGGCGGACCCTCTGTTTGGTGGCGCACAGCGTGGCCGTGGGTAAATACACTCTGTCATTAGCGTGGCGAGGGTTTTTCCTCGGGGGCGTGATTTGTCAGTGAATGGACTGACCCACATTGCAACGGTGCAAGCTGCCCACGGATTAGGATTAGCAGAGCTATCCAGGTACGGGGGAGGGGGGGTTCACTTTAATCAACGCGAGTGATGCCTGTTCCCCGTGCCAGCTCCCTCCATCGACAACTCGCTGCAGTTCACTCACCCACTCCAGGAAAAGAAATCCCTCTGCCAAGAACCCGGGCATGTGTTACGAATGTTGATCGGTCTCGAGCGGCCCTTTCAGAGAGGATTCTACCCCCCAAAATAGAAACGCGGGCGGGCGAGTCGGGAGAGCTGAGATGTGGCCGGGGCGGATAGGAGACACGCGAGCAGAGATAAACCTGGATGATGCATGCGTGGACAATGTTGTCTAAACATGTAATGAGCATGGTGTGGCGCGGCCCCGGAGTACTCCTCTCCTCTCCTCTCTGCCTGCCGATGGAGAGGGGCAGGGGCCGCCTTGTTTTTCCCTGCTCTCTCTCTCTCTCACATCTGGAGGCAGCCACGCCGGGTCTAGGAGCGGTGCCACACTGAGCCGGATTAGATGGGGCTAACAGGATCTTGCTAGGTGGGTGAGAACCAGGGAGAATGGAATTAATAAAGGAGGCGAGGGGGGAAAGGAGGAAGAGGAGAGACAGAGAGGCCGGCCTGGCCGTGTATCTGCCTCGGCCACAGTTCAGACGCCTGGGCTGCAGGTATCTGTCCCCGTGCAGACTGCCGTCCAAAGGAGGCCATCAGTGAAGAGATTGATTTATTGAAATTTGTTGGCAAGGACACCGGTGTTTCTCTGAAGTTAGGAAGACCCCGTTAGCCCCGGCGGAAAAACAAACACGGCGGTGCTGCTGCCAAGGTCCAGATGTCGTCCTGGGTCTGCTCACCGTTTCTGTTCCCCTTACCCCAGAACTGTGTCTGTGGGGGAGAATGCTCGGCACACTTGTTCAAAGTTCAAAGTGTTTTATTTGTCAAATGCACAGTATAATACAGGATCATTCTGAGCAAAGAAATTCTTATGACAAGGCAGGCAACAACTGCGTAGAACAGAGCCAAAATACCCATACCAGAAATATAAATAATATGAAAGTAACTAATATATACATATACATCATATGTACAGATGGGGGATATGGACAGTGGGAATTGGAGTGCAAATATTTCAAACATTTCAAATACATAAAGTGCAGGAGTGTTGATGAATATGTGCATAGGATTGTGATGTGTTGATACACATTGAAGGTATATAGGGCACACTTGTGTATGGCCGGTCTAAGCTCCACTACTAATCCAGCCCGGCAGACAAAGACCCCTCCAGCAGAGATGAAGAAGAACTGTTAAAGATATCAATGAAACAAAGTGAGCCTGCCCTTCGGGCCGTTTAAAGCCAGCGAGGGGGCAACGTGTCTCGGTCTGTGGTGGTTGAAGGACCAAACATAGATGCTTATATAAACGCTTAGATGCACTGTCACACCCATGAGCATGCATGTGCACGCACAAACACTAGCCCACTCTTTTAATTAAGTGAGACCGGAAGCCAAGCAGCACAAATTAATAAAAAAAAGTTTTGATTTTAATTAAAACTTATTTTTCTGGCCTTGGAGGTTACTTATTATTACCGCAAAGTCTGGACAATCCCCAGGGCTTGTTGTTCCTCCGTGCTGTGAACAAATGGAAATTCCTCCTGCAGTTCGTCCTTTTTCCTCGGAAAAAACAATGCACTGTAAATAGATTCTGGGCTTTTAAAAAGATCTTTTAGCTCATTAATTTCACTTTTTGGCCATCAGCGCACACTTTGAGAAAAGGTTGTTTGTTTTTCGCACCCCGGTTTTCCGCCAGTATCCCTCCTTTATTGATGGCTAGCAAAGACGTCATTCAAGTCGGCAATCATTGCTAATGAAATCCTCCACCGGCTTCAGTGGCTTGGTTCAGTGTGTGTAGGCCATGTGGCCAGTTCAATTAAAGTCACATCACATTCCTTTGAGCTTTTGTTTCTGAACTCTGGATTGGGTGACGCAAATCGCATTTATATTTCATATTTTAATGTACAGAGCCATGCTTCCATGGAGTGATTATGGATGCCTTGGATGGTCCGAAGGGAAGATTATGCACTCGGGAGTTCCACAGTAGAAATGAAACCTGGAATGCTACTGAACTCTCTCTCTTCACAACCATGATCTCCATAAAGGTGGATACCTCCAGTGTTACTGGCAGCAAGGTTCCATGAAATTGATTGACTGTATAGATCAAAACAGGTCTGAATTCAGGTGGTGCATATTTCATTTTTGGATCAGCACAAGTTCTTTTGCTTTTTCACAGGAAAGCTCTGCTACAAAAATCACGGGCATCCGCCTTGCCTAAATAAACAACCATGTTAGACGGTAAACTATTACCCCCCATGTCTACAAGTGACAAGCAACCAACTTTCTTTTTCATTCAGCGAAGTTCTCGAGTAGCAGGGAAAAAAAAGATGTGTCAAGCAATCCATGAAAAAGTGATGTTTGACGTGTGCAATTTTCACTGTGCGCCGGCAAAACATTTGGGAGGCTCTGAATTTTATACACCAGGCTTATTTATTTATTTCCTGTGAGACGGGAGTGGGCCGGAGTGTTCCATTACATGGGAGCAATTTGGGAAAGGTGGATTGGACCTGGCTCCGAGGTCGGCCGCATGGCAGCGGAGAGCTGCAGGGGAGCCGGCGTGGTCAGAGACTCTTGTTCCACCGAGGTCACCTCTGCTGTAAAGGAGGAAGCCGCCAGACATTCTTCACTGAAATGGAACTTGTCCAGCTGGGGGCCTGGCCACGTTGTTTTTTTCTCTCTTTCAAATCACTATTGACGTGGCCATCCCTGCCCTCGTCCTCTCTCTCTCTCTCTCTCTCTCTCTCTCTCTCTCTCTCTCTCTCTCTCTCTCTCTCCAGCTCGCACTGTCGCTCTCTCTCCCCATCTCTCACCACTTTAGTTCTCTCCAACACCTCCCGTCTCTCCCTTTCTCTCACTCTCCCCCTCTCTCCGGCACAGTCCCACTTCACAATTTCTTTCTATTTACATCTGTGCTGACAGCTCTGGGTAGTTTGTTACCGGGCACGCTGGTGTGTACGGTAAACAGCATTGTCTGTTGTTGAAAGGACGCCGCTGATGCTGCCAGGTCCAGCTGTTTTAGCGATGATAGTTGGCACATGTGTTGTCTTTCGTTCTGGTGCTGTGCTGTAGCAGGGGAGCTCGTACCACATACCTATCATAAGAAATTGCAGCAAAAGAGGAGAATTATAGGAGATCAATCTCTTGGACTTGTTTGGAGCCTGTCCGCATTTCCCAGGTGCCGTCTTTGAAGCATGCATTTATTGATTTTAGTTTTCCTTTTTTAGTTTTTACCCTTTTGTGCCTGCTTTCATGATTTTATGGATGGTTTTGCAAATTCTCCCCAGGGGAAGGTGGAGACACTTTAATATTTTTCAACAGACAAGACATAAACATCTACAAAAGCAGGATAGTAACGCCCCCCCCGCAACAACCCATTTTGATGAAAGTTTGACAATAACATATGAAAGGATTGCTAAGGGGCTGAAAACCCACAAAGGCGCTGAACAATCGGTCAATGTTTGTTGGGACGGCGGGGTCAGAACCCCGGACCAGCTCAGGGCTGATACCGCTTCTTCCCTGATCTCTAACCCCAATAGCGCTAATGCCTTTATTGGTCTGCAACTAGAGAGAACGTCTGAGCTGGCGCGCCACAGAAAGTGTTTCCACAAAAACGTAATGAGACTACTGAGTGTTATCCAGAATGACCTTTGAGATATTGTCTGACCACAAAAGCCATTGCTCTCTAGATTCTATAGGCTGGCTACCCGTCACAGGGTAGCCGTTGATGAAAGGGCTTTGTGGACGTTGAAGGATAGACCCCGCCGTTGTATCCCTTCTGCGGTTGCTTTGTACCCAGGTTTCCCACCTCAGCCGTTCACTCGATAGCATAACCCTGATTCACAGGGGCTTGGTGAGGCCTGGTGCGCGTGATGCCTCCCCACCTTACCCAAGTCATGGCAGACCCCGCAACACAATTTATCATTGCCCCTTTTGTATTAGACAAAAAAATAAGAAAGAAATAACAAAAAACTAATTAAATAAATGAGATTAGAGTTTTCTAGGTAATATTTAATCAATGAAGGAAAAAGGAAATACCTAGAGTGTGAAATAGTCTGGTGCCCACCTGCTGCAGACTCCAAAGAAAAATCCATTTAGGGACCATGGGACCCATAATAATTCAAAATGGGGGGATTATTTCCTGCGTGCTGCTCCGGCTGAGATATACAGTCCTGGAGCCATGCATAGGTCAACTGAGATTTTTTCCTTCTACTACCATCAGGGGAGAGGGGAGAGTCTGGGCCAGTGGAGCTGGCTAGCCACTCATTTTTCACCACACCGCGAAAAAGTCTGCTGCCGGTTGCTGATACTGGACTACGGGGATATGTAGCCAGCATACCTTTAAAACCAAGAGAGAAAAAAACAACAATATTCAGCCAACACACATCTGGTTTTGAAAGAAACCCAACAAGAAGTCATTACAGCTTAGCTCCAGGACAGGCCCTGGCCCCGCTGCAAGATGGAAATGCAGATGATGAGGTTCAGCAGTTCCCTGCCACAGAGGCTGGCGGATAGCTAGTTAATTCATATTTACAGCTCTGTACGTCCGCCAACACTTTGGATACATTGAATCACCGCTGGACCAGCACGCACGCCCTGATGCTGTTCTATGGATGCCTCCGTGCTGAGGATGACTCCATGGTAGCTTGGTGGAGCTTCTGGGCCTAGAGGCACCGCATGGGCACCACCTGTGGGGTGGGGGATGGGGAGAACACCTGGAATGGCTCAGAGGCTAATGGGGACTGACAGGAAATGAGCAGATAGGAGTACGCCTCGGAGACACGGCACGGCCTGTCTTCAGAGACTAAGAGAAAGAGACATGGGGGAGAGACAAAGAAATGGGTAGAGAGCACGAGAGAGAGAGAGAGAGAGAAAAGAGAGGGAAGAAGCAATGGAAGATGGCACACTTTCCCAGTGGTAGGGCACTGTGGAGGCAGTGAAGCGGGTCGGCCTCTGTCCCCTGCTGTGATGCTTCACCAGGAGCGGACACCTTCCCCCACGTTCTGGTGATTGTTCCACAGCCGCTGCCCTGCACTGTCCGTCTCTCCTCAGATATGCCCATTATCTTCCCTGAAACATGTTCTATCTCTCCTGTAGAATGAACTCAAACTCTCTGATTCCACATCTCTCTCTCTCGCTCTCTCTTTTTCTCGCTCTATCTGTCTCCCTCCCCCACTTATTCGCACAAGCTTTCTTTCTCTCTCCATACCTCAGTTCCATAGTGAGCAAAATTATTCAAATGGCAGCGCTGTCAAAAAGGGTGAAGGCTGCTCACTGGTCCACTGTGTGGGTGCTTCAGAGCTTATGAGGGCGAACGCGACCCAAAGAGCCCCACGCCGTGTCTGGACAATAAGCCACGGCCAAGAGATCTGCAGGGCGTGGCAGTGGCAGTGTTCAGAACCAGCTAATCCACACCGGTCTGATGTGTCGCCCGCCGCGGGTGGCCGTGCGAGACGGCTTGCCAGCGTGCTTTCCGCACCGCCTAGCAGAGCTCACGGCGCGGAAATGAAAGGGGCCACCTGCTGCAAGGCCTCTCAAGATCTGCCCATTTGTTGACACAATGTCTCCGTCCACCCCCAGTCACTCGGCAAAATGTCTCTGTCCATCGCCAGCCCATCAGCAGAACGCGGCAAGCCTGGCGTCGTCTATGCGAACACAGCTTGGGAGTTACGTAATGGCTGGAATACAGATATTTGGTTTTGGTCGATTCAAATCGTCAGTGTACATTGAGAGTGGATTTTTGTTTCCTTCCCGACTGATGAAAAACAACACAAAATAACAAACTTGGTTACGAGTTTGCGCTGCCATTTTGAAAAAGAATACGAGACTTAAGATACGAGGTAAGAGAGTAAAGTGACAGGTGGAACTGAGGGCTGTTCCTCTGTGCAGGCCTCAAAGCCTGCATTCGAGTTCCGCGCCCGTTTGGGTGCATCTCGGGGAAGGAGATTGCTTCTGTGCACGTGAGTGCGTAGACCGAACAACCCCTGAGTGTTTGGGTCTGTCAACCCACACCTTCCAGTCTCCCTGTCGTCCCCCGAGGGCGTGCGGGCAGCGGAGCGTGAGGCTGGCGGCTGCTGCCTGCTTATTGAGGATGCCAGTCCTATGCTCGGGTGTCCTGCAGGCACGGCAGCAGCAGCAGCAGCCGCTGACACACATGCCGGGCGGTAGGAGCACACAAACATGTCCAACTAATAACAACCGGGGAAGCGGCAGCAGCAACAAATCTCATCTTGTGGGGGGCTCGGGCCCACCAATGTGGCTCCATCAATAATTCCCACAGGTGTCTGTTTGCTGTGGCGGTGGAATCCAATCGATTGCCCGAGAGCACCGCATACGTGGGGAAACCTTGACTTACAGAAAACCCGTTTTAATAAGTTATATCTTCTTATTTGCTGCACCATAAGTTGTGTTTGGAAAATTATGATTTCCGATATGTTAGAATCTTAGAGAGTATTTACATATAACTCCTACTTTAAAATAAGTAGTGGGAGTAGTGTCTTCACAGTGGTAAAGAACTAGAGAGAAGGCACCAAGCGGAACAGATGTTTAAATGTCTGTCTCCTACCTATGAGGTCTCCATGGAGGCGCTGAGTCATACCTGAACCCTGTCTGGGTATGGTGAATCCCCCAGTCCCGCTTTTGCATTCCGATGTACCACCGACAGCGGGATCGATACGAAATGGACGGATCCCGGGAGGGATGGGAGGAAGGGAGACGAGGGGCCACGGGTCGAGGAAGAGAGGCAGTCAGACGGGCCTGTTACGCATCCCTCCCCTCGCTCTCCCACGCCGTCCTCTCGGCCTGCCTGCCTGCCTGCCTGCCTGCCATCTGCTGCAGGAGCCTGAAGATAATGCCGCCTCCCTGTCCACTTACCGCCGCCACAGACTGGGGCCAATCAGATTCACATTTTATCTGCACGCTCCCTTTTTTACCCCGCTCCCTCGCTCTGACATTCTGCAGGGCTGATCCAAACCGAAGAAGCCTGGGATCACCCCGCAAGCCCCACCCCTCCAGTTTTCTCTGAGATAACATGGTGTCTCCCCAACCTCCCTTCTCTCTTTCTGCTCTTTGTATGTGGAGCAATAAGCCTAAGCTGCCACGACAATGTGTTGCCGAGTGCCTCACTGTGAACAATACTTTTGGCTCAGGAACTGTCAGGTGGAAGCTGTAAAAATATACCTGGTGCTACACCCTAATCGTCTCAAACACCGCAGGTCCAACAGGCTCGTTCAACCAACACAGTGGGATATACGGTACATACAATTAACGCTTTCTTCAAAAAACAGAGGAAACCATCATGAGCATATCTAATAAGGTTTGCGGCAACAATGTGTTTCAAATTCACTTTACAATAACAAAGCATTTTATTTAGTTTTACACAATTAGGTCACCAATTAATATCATACACCGAACAATGGACCGACAGCTTTCAAACACTAAACCCAGTTTAAGTGATACCACGGCAGCCAATTTGCGCCAGACTTGCTCACCCAACATATATTACATCTTTCTCACACACATAGAACACGCAGACCAACTCCAGATTACCTGTCAGTGACTGGTCAGGGCACTGGCAGGAGGATGAGGCATGTTTTTTGGACTGTGGGAGGAAACAGGAGTACCTGCAGGAAACCCACGCAAACACGGGGATAACATGCAAACTCCACACAGAAAGGTCTTTGGGTCAAGGAGGGGATCGAACCCAGGACCTTCTCGCTGTGAGGCAACAGTGCGCTAGTGCGCAAAAGTGCCACCATGCTGCCCACTCTCTCTTCGTAGATCGTTGTAAGCATTTTAAATCGAACAGTTTGGACTAACGTTTTACTCTGCTTTACCATGACAGCATGTGGATGAAATATTGACATAAATCTGCAATAACATTGAAGTTCAACAGGGCAAACAGGCGAAGCTCCAGAAGGTATACATTAGCATGGATGTTAGTGGTGTGTTGTTTACAACCATGAAGAACACAGGACAAGCAATCGAAAAGCTACGACGTGTGAAAAGACCTGCTCAATTCAATAAAATACACCAAGGGAACCTGCCCAGTGATAGAACTGTGTTATGGCAGCCTACGCCTGACCTTAACTCTTTCCATTAGCTGAGCTGTTGGTTTGATAACTGGGACAAGTGTGTTTGCTGCCCTTGCACTTTACGCCCTGAGTGACCTTCGTCTCCCATGGGAACCAGACTTGTTTTCTGACCTAGATGGCAGCGTGTCTATTTAACACTCTCTCTCCATCTTTCTCTCTCTCCTCCACCTTGACACGTCTGTCTCTCTCCTTCCCTCTCTCAACCTGTCTGTCTCCCTCCCCGCTCTCCCACGCTGTCTCTCTCTCTCTCCCTCCCCCCTCTCCCTTTCTGTCCCCCGTCCTCTCCTCTCCTCACCCCTCTCCCCCTCCTCTCTCTCCCTACCTGTCTCTCCTCACTTCTCTCTCTCCGTGTCTCTCC
>JAVQJS010119431.1:0-11168 GCA_036024795.1 Galaxias rostratus | reverse complement strand
CCCCCCACCCGAAACATTTGGGTAAGTATGTTGAAATGTCAAGCTTTGTTTCTCTCGCTCTGCAACTCTCTCTGCAACTCTCTCTCTCTTCCTTTTGTGATTTTCTCTCTCTCCCTCTGTGATGCTCTCTCCACATCTCTCTCTCTCCCTCTCTCTCTCTCTCTGTCTCTCTCTCTCTCTCTTCTTTCTCGCTTTCTCTATCTCACTCCTTCTCTCTCTTTCCATACACCTCGATTCTCTCCCGTGGCGTTGAAGGTCCTGCAGAGAGAGAGAAAACCAAAGGCTGAGGTGTGTCTTATTGACCCCCCCCCCCGGCACGGCGTGCCCCGGGGCCTTAGGACTGAGCGGACTGCCATCCTGCCGGCTTCGTGTGCTTTATAACGGCGCACACAGAGGACCGGCAGCATCCCACACAATGGTCATTAACCGGTGGGCAGTGGCGACAGAGTGAGGCAAAGCCCTGAGAGAGAGAGGGGGGGGGGGGGCTGGGAGTGAAATGGGAGACAGCGCACCATCAGCACCATGGACAGCTCTCTGCGTGTCTAGACTGGAAGAGACTTCCCAGTTATTTTTGCTGCCCCTCCCCCGCGTGCCGTTGACCCGTTTAGCACAATGGTTAGATAGCGACCATTTGGCATCTTCAATGAAACATTTTACTGTCTACCTCAAATAGCATTCATCTCTTTCATTTAAAATGTCACAGTATTGCTGGAATCGCTAAGCCTAAACCTTTTAGTATTTTAAATTCCAACCTTGCAGCTTTTTTTAGGCAAGGTTGTCAAAAATATGTTCTATTTTTCCATAGATTATTGACATGTTCTGGTTATTCTGGTTGATGCTACTTCTGACTTCAGACTGCCAAACACCTAGCTCTGTCACAAGCAGTTTTCTTATTCCCACTTCCTACTCCAACAGGCTTGTGTTAAAACCCTCTCTCCCCTACAAACTCTCTCACTTGCACTCCTCTCTCTCTCTCGCTCTCTCTCTCTTTCAAAATCTCTCTTCCGTATGGTGCCATCGATGCTCTACTCCCTTCCTTCTCCCCAGGAGCTTCCTGTGTGAGTCTGAACAGCCATCCTGAGTCAGAGGGACTGAGGGGGTGGTGGAAAGAGAACACCTCAGTGCTTGTATTCAAATGAACCCCTTAGCTCCTCTTGTGCACTGAATGTTCCAAACCTTTTATATTGACATTCTGGGCACAGGAACATATAGAATATGGGACGTTGAGACATGCGAGGCACATGTATCTCCCATTGGTAAGTGATCTATTGTTTATGGTTAACATTTTGGGCACACTTCCTCTGGTCTGATATGATATCAGCGGCACAGCACAAACCTGTTATGTTCTGTGAGGAACGCCCAACGCCAAAGAGTCACCCGTTCAGAATCTGCAATTTCTCACCAGAAGAGGTCTGTCTGGAGGACCCTGAGCTACCGAGCGAGCATGGCTGTAAAGCTTCTCTGCAACATCCCTAAACAGGACATTCCTCCTCGACGTCTTGTTCCAGCTGTTTGTCTGAGGCTACCATGACAAGCTTTATCACGGCAGTTCCACATATGGAGCACCGGCTGTGTGTGTTTCTGTGGCTGGCAGTGTGATCCTTAATCCAAGGGGGGAGTGTGTTACGTGTGTGAGTGAAGGGCACCTGGAAGTGCACGTATGTGTGTGTGGTGGAAAACGAGAGGGACGTGGCTTGACGTCGGCGACGCCACAGTCCAGTGGCTTAATCGAACTGATCAAGCCAATGTGTTTCTGTGAATAAAGCTCACATACCAGTTAGTGTCAAACGTATGGAACACAAGTCCATGTTTGGTGACCTACTTCCCTGGCTGAACTCACAGTGTGGTTAATGTCATTGAATAGATGGACCTGTATTAAAAAACTAAGTGGAACAGTGATGATCAAGGCCACTGCCTCAAAAGTACTCCAATAAAATGTAAACAAATTTTCTTCATGATGACTAACACATTCTCAGAAGAGTACCTGCCAATTATGCAAAAATGATTCACACAAATGAACCTTTTAATTGGAGCCATTTTCCTATTCTCTCATTTGGGGCTGGCTGATGTTACATAGCCGACCAATTCCAGCAGGGATATCAAAAGATGTAACCCGTGTTCTTAAATCACTCCCTCTATTCAATCAACCCCACATTCAATCACTTATCTATTCAGGGCCTTAGCTCTGACGTCAAGCCTTATCAATGTGAACAAGCAGAGCTTTGTTAATAACACTGACGGACAGTCCAAAACGCCACTGTTTTAAAGAGGGGATCAGACCACCCTCATGTTTTTGTCTTATGAGCGGTAGCTGACCGATATCAAAGGCTGACCCCGTCAAGACAAGCCCTGAGGCTCCGGCTCAGCCTCCAGATCAGACGACGTCTCAACTTCATGCATTTCTTTTGTTTGTGTTTTGCGTTTGCATTCGACTATTCTCACAGAGTCACAGTTCGTTCATTTTAAGCTACTGTTTTCTGATTTCACTTCACTGCAACACCCTCGACCGTTCTGCATTAGTGTGGAATTGACACACAAAAACACTGACTTTGTTCTTCACAGCATGTATCAAAGTGCAACTTGTTATTTTGGGGCATCTTCTCTTAGTCGTAAAAGTCTATTATAGCTCAGGGTTTGCTGCAGCAGCCATACATGTATGTGTATTATTTAGTTAATTGAAGATCTGAATTATAGGCTTAAATTGGCTCATTGTCTCTGTGCTGTGAGATGATGGAGCTTTGGAACCAGAGCTTTCTACAAGCAGAATCTAATTGAGTTAATTAAGTGATGAAGCTGAGTAACACATAACCTTGAAACATGACACCCTTTCTCTTACCTACCTCCCTCCCCCTCCAAACACACACTCACAAATGTGCTGTACCACATGCAGAGCCAAAGCACAGCTGTGAAGATGGTGATTCGAATTAATCTGGATGTTCATTGCCAGTTTCATGTCATGTTCTTTTTCTCCCAGATTGCACACACATACACACACAAACACACACACACACACACACACACAAGCACACACACACTCACACACTCAAATAACGTTTGAGTTTAAGCCAACATGGCTGACAATACTTAACTCAAGAATCTAGAAATATTTGAAAGAAAAGGTAAATTGTCTTCTTCTTCAAAAAGGTAATTGTCTTGGATGTGTGTGTATGTGTTTAGAGGAGACATAGCTGATCAAGGCTTTCACAGTTCCATTAACTGTTCATTGCTCCGCTCAAACAAAGTGCATTGCCAGTTTCAAGTCATGCACATTTCTCCCTGACTCACTTATTATGCAAACACACTCACTGCCCACCCAATGTCTCTGTTAAATGTTAACAGCTGAACTAGCAGTCGCTGACTGGTGTCAATGGACGGCTTTTCAAACTGTTGGAAGCTAATTAGATATCACAATTTAGTTTTTTTTTTCTTGACGCGTGAGAGGGAACGCCAACAGGAAAAATCTAAACCGGTCTAAATGATTGAGCGCCACTCATCCATTGTGAATGAAATGGCTTTTCATTGGCCGTAGACTTTTGTTTGGAGTAAGCTCAGGCACAAAGAGAAGTGCAAATCAAACAATAAATGTCAAGCAAAACAGCGTTTCCTTGTAATATATAAAAGATTTCCCATGCACTCGAGCGATCACTGAAAAGGAATCAATACAATTGAAGCTAAACGCTGTAGTGCACTGCCGTGTTGTTTGCCCTGACGTTGACAGGGAATCTATTTAGCTTTGCCATAGGGGAAGTCCATTTCACGGTCTCCCCTCCTTTAAAAGTGGCCCTTTGTTACCCCCACTCCATTCACCCACCAACATAATACACAGACCTTTGTGAGCTCACCAATCCTATTCTTCATAGTGGCTTACTGTGCCAATGTAGGGCCGCATACAAAAGACTTCAAATCCATGGAGTTATTTTGAACACGGAGCATGGTAAAACCCACACTACACACACCACAAATAATTTCTCACGCTTTCAATTCCGCAACTACAGTATATGTACTGTGCTGTTGACACCTCTGTTCGCACCGCACAAACCATTTTCGCAAATTCATCACAACTTGTGGAATTAAATGTCCTTGAATGCACCTGTTCTTATGATAAACAAGTCAATGATGTGCAGTGGGCACACTTACACCAGAAAGAAAAGTAAACACACCTTTTCACCACATACATTTCACACGTGTTCAAGATGAAACTTAATATATCTGTAAAACATAATCTTTTGTACTTTCCATTTAATGTGGACACTAGAAAGTTGAAACACAAGCGCAATGAGTGTACAAATGCTTTCTGAGCTGAGTACATTTAGATGTTCAGGGTGCAGTCATCAACTGGCCCCGCTAAGTAGAGTCAGTAGATATGGCTCACAGACTGAGATTTGATTTGCTGTCCGATAGACAATGCTTGTGTGCGCTGAGCAGTATTTGGGACGGCCACTAGTTTCATTACTTCTCAAGCTGAGGAACTACGCATTCTAATAATGTGAGTTACCTTAAATAGAAGAGCCCCATCACCCGCACCAGGCCAACCCATGAGCACCAGAGAACCGGGCCGTCAAATGTTACAGCTAGCCATAAGTGCGTGAAACACCTCAATTCCTCCGTGATTAGCCCACTTTCCACAGCCAACAGCACCGCCCACTTCTTAGACAGTGACCTTACCCCAATCTCAAAAAAAGAGCCAAGAGACAAAGATAATTGATCCCTCCTAGGCTCCCAGAGGTCAGGCCAATTATTTCTGTCGATGGAACTGATAAAGTAAAGACCAATTAAAGAAGTCTATCTTAGTATGGGTCAACAACAGATGCAAATATCTTTGGTCTTCTCTAGATACACTGAGAAAGTCAATGCCACAAAAACAATTTATTTTGGTATCTGCAGCTTTACATGGCTTCATAGCTTGAATACATTTGCTGTACATTTGGGTCTCTGCCTTGTTCATGTCTCTCCGTCTGTGTCTCTTTTTGTCTTTGTCAGTCTCTGGTGTCATGTAGACCACAACCTCCAACATTTGTACCCTGCAATCTATGACACATAGCGTGCAGACAACACTAGCAAGAACATTCTCACGCACGCATGCACACGCATACACACACACACACACACACACACACACACACACTCGTACACTTCTAGTTATGTGTACAGTACAATATGTTCACATAAGTATTTTTCCCTTTATTGTGTACTTTTTCTGTTTCTACCGGTGTAAACCAGATAAAAAAAAAAATTGGATGTTCATCCCTGGAATAGTATGGGTTTGTGTGCCTACGTTCATATATAAGTCTTTGTGCATGAGTAGAAGTCTGTGTGCTGTTTATGTGCCTGTGCATGTGTGTAAAACGCTACCAGTGCAAAACGGTAACTGAGGTTAAGAGCCCCTATTCCACTATGACAAGACCTAGAGGACATGCCAACTGCATGTAATCTGGTTTCGAGCATCAAACCTCACTGTCAGCCCAGCTTTTAACCGAATTAAACACCTATTCTCTTCCAGAGAGCGAGGGAAAGTGAGTGAGTGAGGTGATGGAGGGGCAGATGATGGAAAGTGTAGGGGATGACAAGAGCGAGGGATATGCCATTGAATGAGCAATGGGAAGGAGAGAGAGGGACAGACAGAGTCTGTGATGTAGGGACGACGAGGTAGGGACAGAGCAGGCCGGTAACAAGCACATTAGTCATTAGAGGGTGGGGGAGCCTGTGGCTGCCTTTCATTAGCTCCTCCAGCGCTTGTAGTAAAGGGTTGTCACTTCCATGGATTATTGTTGGAGCCGGCGCTCTCAATCCTCAATCACTACTTCAACTTTGTGGCGACACACTTTGGCAATCGCTGCGCTCGCTAATCTTAGCTATCAGTCTGCCACACAGAACACCAAGATATGCTTCGGGTGTTGTGCCCTCTACAAATTGCACTATACGCTAGATTCTCACACACACACACACACACACACACACACACACACACACACACACACACACACACACACACACTATAACCTCCATTGGACCCTTTTTCAGCCATCTTGTTCCCTTCTCTTCCGTTCATTCTGTCCCAGCCTCCTGAGCTCCTTCAGACTCCTCCTCCTCTTGGTTTCCAGGTTAATGCTAACCTCAGGTCCTGTGAACACGACATGTATAGCTCGGGAACAGGGTACGCAAGACTGCAGCATGGTCAACTGCTTGAGCCTGTGTCATCAGGCGACACACAACCTTCATCAGTCAGTCACCTTTAAGCAGGTCCAGTACAAAACGATGTGAGCCATCCTGCGTGGGATTGGAGGGGTCACGGTTCTCTCTGAAAGTCGCAGGCATCTATCAGGAGGACACAACACCAGAGAGTGTGGCCCCTAGATGAGGAAAAGTAGAGAGGCGGTAAAGGAGAGCCCACTATTTTGACGATAACAAGGCCATTTCTTTCATCGACTGTTCTTAACCATAGTTGACCAAACAGAGAATCATGCTGGCTTCAATGGGCTCACCAGTTGTGGAATTAATAGAGTCAAATGTTGCAGTGGAGATGGGATGTTTCTGTATCGCTCATGACAATGGACTGTCTCCTTCCTCACACTCACTGTTCATTTGGCAACTCCAATACACACATCTGTCTGCATCAGGATCAAAGCAGTTCTATTATTCTCTCCATGTCAATGTGTTGACCTTTAGCTGGATGTTCTCTGCAAACAAAACGACCAAACAAGACCAGACACAGCTAGAGGAGGATTTTCAATTGGGATTGACCCTGCCATGCGTCTATTTAAAACATGCATCAAAATGATTTGTGTTGGTAGCCAAGACAACCCAGTCCCAGTTGGATCTTTATTGGGTACTGGGAAACCCAGTCAGAAGGGGTAAACACATTTCAAATTAAATAATACACACGGGGACCAAAGTGAGGAGAGAATTTGTCTGAGTGCAAATGCACTACTTAAAAATATACTTGCATGAAAGGCAGGAAAAATCACTTCGTTCTCCTCTACTCTAGTACAGTGGTCACAACTAACTGTCAAAGTCCTCCGGAACTGAGAGCCAGGCAAATGTAGGATTAGCTATGGTTTAAAAAGAGATTAGTGAGAGGGATTTTTGACCAGATGAGGATTGTTACGTGCAGTCAGACTATCATCCATTAACTAATTGCAGTGGTGACGTACCCCCGCCTGCGTATGCCATACCATTTTCTCTGTTTAGGATTTTGGAGAATGAATGAAAGCAAAAGGTTGAGTTGCCTCGCATGTCATATTGGGGGCGACGTAAACACATCTAGCAGTTCATAGAGAACTGGTGGTCAGTCACCCATTTAAAAACCTTTCAGAAGTATGTCCTTGCCTAGGGTCCACCTTGCTGCCTCGTTCTCTTGTTAATAACATTGTTTCAGCAAAGGGCTAGAGGTTAGTTGATCAAAGGGCAGGGAATCTTTCAAAAGATTCATCAGGAAGCTCACGGGATGATGAAAGATGGCAACAAATCAACCCGAGTACTGACAATGAGCACAGGTGCTTTCAATAAGCCTAAATTAGGAGTGCTTGCGCTGGCTTCCAACACCACTTTAGAGTCAGTCTCAGGGTTGTGGCTTGTCAGAATTTTTTTATTTACCTGGAGGCAAATTAGCTTTTATGATGAAAGGTGAATAACATCTTCTCTATAAACCAAAAGTGATAAAGTATAGATCAATTCCACAGTTTATCTAAGTATATTTACTACTGTGTTGTAGAATTTCAAGAATGACCATATTGCCAGCTACAATATGCTACAGTGCTGGACCAACACAAACTACCCTAACTTGTATGTAAAACCAAGCATTGGAATACCTGTTGTTTCAGTTTGTTGTGTTCATCCTTAATGCAACCAGATACTCAATCTATGTGGCCGGCATAAAACTGCTTTTAATGAAAGCACAGCCCAGGCCTTCAATAAACTTAAACCAAGATTCAGTTTTAATGTCTGTCAGGGACTTGAATATATGTTAATCCATGTAATGCTACTTGTAATGAAACAATGTCAGCATTTGGTCAAATACCAGAAGAAAAGGTAATGAACATGACCAGCTTTTCTGTTTCAATTGGACAATGGTAGATGTAGAAATGTATCTAAATGTAGATCAGAAGAGGTAGATGTGATGAGGGACTGTTGAAAGAGCCATTTTACTCAGGACAAGCGCACTTGAGGAAAAAGCTGGCTGTGCCCAGTGGATAATCGAGTCACTCTGAGAACTGTATCTTCTTATGCTAGCAAACAACAGAAGCTTCTCTGACATCCCAGGTTGTCAAAATAGGTCACAAAAACAATAGATTTAAATGTGTATTGATGGCAAGCTTCAGAACAGACACGTCAATGGGTTGTTATTGAGGGCACCTTCCATCCTGGATGTGTTGTTAAATTGAGCCAACACCTTACAGAAAGCTAAACATTGAGCATGGATGTCTCAAAGCTGTATCGGCTCTTGACTTGGCCAGATAATGAAAATAAAACAAACACATTGAAAATAGGATTGTGTATGCTGTCGGATATCCCTACTCTGTTCCTGCAGCTTTTTTGGAGCTCTGCGTTGATATTCACACTGCATACAAAAGTGACCCAAATCCGATTTCTTTGCTCCAATGCGATTCAGACCTGTTTTTTTTTTCTTCCCAATGTGAACAGCATAATTCACATGGCATCTGATCGTTTCTATTGGTATTTGGCCCACTGCCATACGTTGCTCTAAATCGGATAGAAGTCTACTTTTTGCAATCCGACCTCAGTCTGAAGAGTCAATTCGGAATCTATGCGACTTTTGTGCCTCTCCAGTCTCTCAGGCTGGCGTTCTGTGTGACGTCTGTTTTTGTTCCTTTACGCATGCTGGTCTGTTCAGGACAGTCTGATTGTCTAATATTGGCCACATTTACAACGAATAGTTTGAACAGCCAAGCCAAAAAATTGGATCTGAGCAAAAATCCAAACTCACTTGTTTTTTCCCCCACCTCTACTCTTTCTGCAGGCTTGGTAAAATCACGCTCAGCAGGAAAGCTTAGCTTTGTACTGAAATGAAACAACTTCACTTTTTTCACATGTTGTTCTTAATTTTCACCTCAATTTTTTTTTTTCAGCAACCGTTTACTTTCTGCTATATCTGATCTATATATGATTAAAATTGGTTGAGTGTGAAGATCCCAGGATATTACGTTTTCTAAACAGTTAAACCAGCATGTTGGCTTGTATCTGCAAGCTTTTGCACATTGCACTGCTGCCACGTGATTGGCCAATTAAATGATTGCATGAACAAGAATCTGTACAGGTGTGGTGGTGAGTTTGCATACATTCTCATGTCTAGTAGTGCCACATCAAAATAACTATTTATTCTGTCTTTTGCCATTCCTTGTACTGTTACAAACCGGGGCTTTAGAGTATAATTGATCACATTTTTATATAATGATAATAATAATAGTAATAATATTAATAGCAACAACAATTCTACATTTGTAACTAAATTGCATTTTGCATTGCTATACTTTTTGATAAACAGTAAGCTGTTGCATTTGTGGGGACAAGCTGGCCTTAGCCGACGTTTGTTTACAGTGCGGTTGCCATGGTCTGTGTGTGTCTCCGATGCAGCTCTCGTCTCTTTATATTGGAGACAGCTGGCTCCCTATGAGGCTTCCAACTGTGCTGCTAATGCAAATCAGCTCAATCCAGCGTGTCAATCCAACTGTCATTTTTCTACAAACATTAAACACATTTTTCACAGACGACTTAAATTGATGCTCTCTACTGTGAATACACTTAAATGGCGCTATGAGGTTATCAGTATTTCCTTAACCTGGGTAATGCCTGACTCGTCTGACAATAGGTAGTGCCCTCTGTAATTGAGACCTCTTGGTGGGTGAAAAGATGTGCAAACGTCTTGCTCCAGTTTGGATTACCACCTGACTTCAATCAGGGAATTTTCTGTCTATATCTTATGTATATCTCCAAACAGTGATCCATGAAGAGGATCCCCCTGACCTGTCTATGTTCCAGCCTTTGCCTACTTCAGGACTGTTGTTTTCTGTCTGTCAGCAGGATTCGGTATGTCTCTACTCTCTTCCCTGAGATTTCAATCTTCAGTCTCCGGTGCTGAGCATCTCAAATAGAAAATCCTTGCCGTCAAGATAATTTAAAATGTATTGCTTTTCCTCGCTCAATGAATAGTCAAAATAATGCTAATTGGAAGTACTGAATTCATTATAATGGCCTGGACATGGCCTTCGTTCCCATTCACCTCAAAACAACTGGGAACATTTACTTGAAAAAGACTTGCTAGGATCACATAAAATAGGTCAATCTCCTGAAGTGTTTTGATTTTGAGGAGCGATGGTGATAGCGGTAGGTGGGTGGTTGGGTGCGGTGACTTCCTGTTCACTCTTTAAAAAGAAAAGACTCCTAGCTTACATCGCAGCAGCAATTCAAAAAGAAATGTTGGACATTGAATCTTCGTATGTGCATCATTCACAAGGAGTGTTTGTGTAATCACCGAACGTCCTCTACAGCAGGGCTTACCACTAGATTAGCCTCCTATTGCGGGGCTTCTGTCAGTCCTGGATCACTCTGATCTCTGCCACCACTATACCTCAGTATGACAATGAACACATCCATCCCTCATAGTCCCAGGGGGGGGAGGAGCACAGCATCACAGGAGCAGGCTTCTCATTCCTCTTAGAGCCAGTAGCGCAGCTAGGGATTCAGCTGGGACTGGAGAATACTGGGTGAGCTCAGTACCTATGACACAGAGTCAATTCAGGAAGTCACATTGACTGTAGACCGTATGCCCACATTCACACGAGTTGCACTTACCATTCAAATTCTGTGCATTTCAACCTAAACAGTAATTACATCCGTCCATTATCAGAACCACTTATCCTATGCAGGGTTACGGGGGACTGGAGCCTATCCCAGCTGACTTTGGGCGAGAGGCAGGGTACACCCTGGACAGATCACCAGTCCATCGCAGGGCTAACACATAGACATACAGTCTCTCACACACACATTCACACCTACGGACAATTTAGAGTCATCAATTCACCTGCATGTTTTTGGAATGTGGGAGGAAACCGGAGTACCCGGAGGAAACCCACGCTAACACGGGGAGAACATGTAAACTCCACACAGAAAGGCCCTCAGGTGGGATTCGAACTCAGGACCTTCTTACTGTG
>JAVQJS010119430.1:0-12118 GCA_036024795.1 Galaxias rostratus | reverse complement strand
ACTCGCCTTCCGACAAGGTAGTGTATACCTTATAAGAGATGATATAATATAACATCATAATAGATTCAACTGCAAATTAACCATCAACTTTGACATTGAATGAACGATGGCAACGGTTGCCTATTACTCAACCAGAGTAGAGCATATTAAGTGATGGGTGAAGTCACACAGAATATGACATTAGTGATCTCACACCTCAATGATCTTCCTATGCGTCTCGTTGACTTGGTTGAGAACTGCGGGGGTGTCGCTGACAAACTGCTTGATGTTATCCATGTGATTGTAGGATATTAGAAGGAGGTCTCTAGGACGTGGGCAGAGCAGGGCCTGATGCTTGAAAGCCATGACCATCAACTCATAAAGCTACTTGGATGCAAGCAAGAACAGAGACACGTGGATCTCACTAAACACATTAAATAACAACATCAGCAAGAAAATGGAAATTATTTTCTACCTTTCATACTTACTTGATGCCTCTATGGGGATTATAGCTAACACGGGACAGTTACAAATGAGACATCTACGACTGTGTAATAGGCATACCCTGTCCATGCTGGCAGAGTTGAGCCTCATGATTGAGGCATGGGCCAGACGTGTTAGCACTGTTTTCAAAGCCCTATGAGAGTACAACTCCTGGGGTTTAAGCAGTTCCTCCAGAAATGCCTTATTAAACATGGTGCCAATGATGTCATTCATGACTAAGGAAGAAAAGGAGGACATAGACAAAGATATAATGAACTTTAAATCCAAACCATCTGTTCATTTAAACAAAAATGAGAGAACAAGTCATAGAGTTAGCTGCAGCGAAAAGGAAATAAAACACAACACATTGGTGGTAAAGTCCTGCACTTTTTACCTACCAACAGAGAAATACTGCACATCTTACACCTTACATCTTATCTGACCTACATGGGGCTAAATGAGTTTCAGCCTAAGTGGCAGCCTACATTATTCTACAGTGTACTACAGGGAAAACAAGACAGTTGACTTCATGATACCTCTTTTCCTGTCATTTTCTGACCAAACACCTGCAACCCAGTGAGTCAAGTAGGGAAAAGAAGGATTAATACAAGACGCCAAGATTAAATATTTATTCTATTTACATCTGCTACCTTATAAGAGTGAATTTTGGGCAAACGGGCGGGCTGCACAAACACACACACACACACACACACACACACACACACACACACACACACACACACACACACACACACACACACACACACACACACACACACACACACACACACACACACACACAAACACAAACATGCACAAATAAACATACACACAATAGCCTCCCTCTGTCCCTCTGTCGTACATACGCTCTCCTTTCTTTCCTCCCCCTCTTCGTCGCTCATGCATTCACGCAGAGTGTATAATTAAGAACCTAACACACTCACGGCCAGTCTGTATAATTAGCTAGCCTGAACAGACGTGGTGCTTACCCAACAGCAGCCCACAGAACTGGATCATGACTCCTAAACAACCTTCCTGCTCTGGTGTGGCAAACTTTGACTTCTCATTGGACGCGGCTGTAGGGCCCCGTCAAGTGTTGCTCGAGCCAGTGTGTGTTTGCCATCAGCTGGCTAGAGGAAGCCGATGGCTGGGGCGGAGCAGCTATGGTAAACGTATCCGCAATCTTTGTTCGATATTGCCTCGCGATTCCTGTTCATTAGCGCCATGTTAAAGCTCACATTGAGCAGGGACATTCTTTAAAAGCGAGCACAGACAAGCAGACCATTGATTTTGTTATTCGACCCCACACTGATATCTGACTCTGGGCTAGCACCCCCGAGAGATCCCTGTGCTATTAAGACGATGGGAGCCAGACGGGGAAGAGGGAGGGGAGATGGAGAGAGATAGATGGAGGAAGAGAGATATGGAAAAAAGAGACATGCAGGGAGGAATGACAAAGACGATAGGGGACGCCGATAGGGATTGAGGGAGATGGAAAGAGACAGGAAGTCGTTTGTCCGTGCCAGGCGGCAGACATTAAACGGAACGCTCCGCGAATCTAATTTGGGTGTTTGTGTTTGTTATGCGCCCCACAAAACCTAGAGACGACCCACTGCGAGGAAACACTGATTTGACCCCTCACATCCTGGCTGAACACCCCATGCTGATCAGCAAGGGTGGACGCAGAGCTGATTTGTCTTTAAAGAAGACTGCGATGAAAAAAAATTATTAAATAAATACACGCAAATCTCGAGATCCTGTGAAAAATGAACCAGCTTTTCTGGTTAATCGAGTTTCATAGATGAAGACTAGAAAGGGGCAAAGCTTCACCTCAACACGGGGTTCTTCTGAGCTACAGCATCAGAGTGGGACCCCTTGGGGTAGCGAAAACAAACGCGGCAACAGAGGGAAAAACAGCTAATGTCTTGTGAACATAAAAGAAATGGCTCCTCATTAGCACGGGGAAGAGAAGCGCGGGGAAGAGGGAGACGCCAGCATCTCCTCGCATTTGTTTCCCGAGCCACCAGTGGCGGAGAGACGCCGATGCACACGGCAGCAACAGACGCAGCACGGACACAGGCCCACGTGCACGGCGCCCATTCCATCCATTAAGGTGATGGAGCTTAGGCCATCCCGGGTGCACATCTAAAGCCCTTTCTATGATCCATTACATGCTCGGACCCACCACTGCACCCAAACCCGTGTTGTCACACACACGCGCACTTTCCCCGTATCCTGTAACTTGTGTTGCCAACTAGTTGTGGTGACATATACATTGTGTGTGATATGTGCGGGCCAAATGGAGGGGATAAATCACAAATGCTCAGGCCAATGGAGCTGAATACTAATCTGTTTATTACCCTTGGGAAAACTGAGGCTTTATCTAATGGCGGCCAAGTGTACAGTAAGTGTGTGTGTGTGTGTGTGTGTGTGTGTGTGTGTGAGTTGGAGTTGGTGTTGGTGTGAAGGGTGTTTGTGTGTGTGTGTGTGTGTGTGGGAGGGTGTTTATGGCAGGGTCCCCTACTCTAACCCCACTCCATCGACTAAAGGAATGCGTTTGGTCTGCATTGCATGGTGAGACACCGAGGTGGGGGCACATCTGAATCATAGGAAAGAAAATTATTCCGTGTCCTGCTCTTATCATGGTGCCATGTGAAAGTATGTGTTGCCTTAGTATTTCATAAAGTCTCAAGAAAATTGAAGCGACAGATAAGTCAATCGTTTAGCGTATGTGTGCATGAGTGCGCGAATGTCACTTCAAAAACCGCAACGTTAAAAAAACATGACTTGACTGAAGACAAAGAGTGGGTGGAAGAATGGGAATGGGGTGTGTGATTTGAGACAAAGGCAGAACCACAGGGGTGCAGAAAATACAGCATGTGGTGTGTGTGTGTGAGAGAGAGAGAACGAGGGGAAGAACGAGACAGTTGAAGGACGGTGGTGGAACGAACAGAAGTGGAGAAGAGGCTCTGCTGTTCTGCCCACACTGGGGCTCAGGGAAGATGGTGGACAATGTGGACTACAACAACCAGGTGCTACAGGTAGAGCTTCACCGTACCTTTCGGGTGGCCTCGACCAAGGGTCACAAAGCCAGAGGAGATGAAGTTATGAAGGTCGTGGCCCCCGCTGCTGCGAACGGACTCCTTCCCATAGTGAAGACCTGTTGGCACGCACACACACACACACACACACGTGCACGCACATGCACACACACGCACGCACACACACACACATACACACACAGACACACACACACACACACACACATACACACAGAGTTAGACACTGTAGCTCACATTTTGTTCAATACCAGACAGCTTTCCAGAGATGGCTTTCCAGAGTTCCTACAGTAAAGTTAAACGTAGTACTAAACGTTATACCTTGGAGGGGAGTGGAACAATTCAACCCCCTGACCCTTTCATATCAACCTATGAAAAATAAACACCCATATTTCACATTCGCCTTGTCCCTCCAAAAAAATGTGACAACCTTTTTCTGCACAATTACGATGGGAATCAAAACACAGACAAAAACACAGGGAGAAAATGGCCTGGTCTTCTGAAAGCAATAGGTTCGGGTGGCCTCCTACACAGGAGCATGTTGAACTCAATCCCACCCCTCCCCTGAGGTTACTATAGGTGCCCACAGCCCGTCCTGTGTACCTGGCTGCATTATTGCACTTTCCCATTGCCCAGGTAATTGCACTTGCAGCGCACACACACATACACACATATGCTATTGTCAGGGACAGCGGTGCTCCCCCTCACCGCCTTGATCATTGCTAGGCCACGCCATGACCCGTATCGAAGCCCGCCCCCTCCCCCCACCCACCCACCCCTTCCACCTCCTTGAATCTGAAAGGCCCTCTTCAAAAGCAATCGCCTTCCTCCCCATGCCTTTCCGAACTCATTAGGGGGAGATAGCGTGAAACGTCCTGAAGGGAACAGCCGAGCGCGCCGTGAATTCATCACCCCTGATACCAGGCGTCGCGTCGCCCTCGCCGACACGGAAACGTGAGCGAGGACGCAAACGGTGGAGGATTCCGTCGTGAATCCCTTTTCTTTTTTTTTTTTTTATCTACCTGGCGCTGCTCTGGCACACTTTTTTCTTCAGCAGACGGATCTGAATAATCGGGTCTTTTCATTTCATTTGGGAGCGAGGTGGCGGATGTGGTGTCGTTGCAGCCGGGACTGCGGAGGTTATTCAAGCACAAGGTCGATTAAGCTTTAGCATAGTCAAGCGGAGGTCATTTACATGCTGTAGCAATTTTATGATATTATCAGCTGTGGAGCTGGTGTAGGAGCCAGGGCGCCACGCTCGTCCTCTCTGTGAAGTCTCTCGACTGTAACTATCTGTCCCTCTGTCGCTCTGTCGCTGTCTCTCTCTCTCTCTCTCTCTTTCTCCCCCCGCGCTCTCTCTCTCTCTCTCTCTCTCTCTCTCTCTCTCTCTCTCTCTCTCTCCCTCTCTCTCCCTCCCTCACATTTTCTTCATCACCCTATTACACTGTGGACTCTCCTGTAAGGGGCCGTTGCTTTAATGCGGGGCCTCTGGTAGTCCGTCGGCCCTCATGTCTAGGCACTTCCGTTGACACCTCGTAAATCCAATGGTGTGATTTAACGGGACCGGCGACGAGAGCCATAACGCACGCGTACTCCGGCTTATGATCAACCCCTACGGCATGACTTAGAGGTACAGAACGGAGATGGGCGGCCGCTCTCACCCTCGACCTCTGACCGCGTGGCTGACGCTAAGCTACAGAATACCCGGAGGAACGAGCACCAACACACACACTTCCGGGTCAGAGGTCCCCGTTTATAATAAGGAGTATTAATGAGGAGGACAATTAGGAGGGTCCTGGAGGTGCCGAGGGTGGACAGGGACGTGCACTCGGGAGGAGGCTCCCGTTAAACGTGCTGAGGATGCAAACCGCAGAGCTCGGCTGCTTTTAACAAGGAGATAATGATTTTGGGAACTTCCAGCAAGCCGAAAGTTACCACTGCCAAAGACGTAATAGCCAATCATTTTTTTTAATTAATGGCTGGGAGTGTATGAAAACATGCAGGGGTGGCTTCTTGGCGAAGGGGGATATGATAAAGCAAGTGCATATTGGTAAATTGTATAAATTAAACCAATTAAATCATAGTTTAGGAATTCAGGGAAAACTGTCCACAGTGAAAGGAACATTCTTACTAACACACGCACACACACAGACTAGAGATACAAAATAAAAGAAAAAACTACCAGCACAGTCATATTTCATGGTTAGGTTGAATATTGTTGTAGTTTGGTGTGTGGCTGGAACTTTTTGGACAAGGGCAAGTCAAATTACAGTACAGTTAAGTTGAATGATCAAAAGTGGTGCATTACTCTCCATAGTGTATAAGGATATTCAACAGGATAAATTGTTTAGGAACTACCTTCCAAACTAATGCCTTAAAGAGGTCTCAATAGCAATCCAATCAGCATACTAAAACAAGCAGCATTTTGCTGGATACAGATCTTGAATTCAATCGTTTCATCCTCACTTAGGAAAAAGGGTGGCAAAATAGCTTTGCTCATAGAAATTCTTGTTGACTTTCTCCTGGGGCAAAGCCATCTTAATGCACAGAATATCTCTACGTGTTATTTCAAGGTCTCCTGTTGGTGACTGCAGGGCACACTATGTTTACACCTCCAGCTAAAATGGGATCTAAGCCCACAACAATGCAGAGGGAACCTGTATATAAATAGTAGTCCTTGTGCGGATATCAAATTCTGCTGTCTGCTCTGTTTTTGCCCTGGGATCCTATTTTATTAGTTTAAATATATGGAGAGATAGAGAGAGAGAGAGAGAGAGAGAGAGAGAGAGAGAGAGAGAGAGAGAACGAGAGAGACCTGCAGACAGGATATGGCGAGAGAGAGTGAAAGATACAAAGATAGAGGGAAATGTCATTTTAAAAATGCCCATCAGGGTTTTGCAACGCACTCAGGATACAAAGTCAGACCCGCTTGGCATCCCAAAAATATTCTAACAGTATTTTTAGGCAACTGCCTCCAAGAGCGTTTTCATTTTTTGGTGGAAATAAAATCCCTTGATTTGAGAGAGAGATTAGGGAGGAACCTGCAGAAGTTGAACTCCCACTGTCACAGTGTTGAAAATCCACACAGCTTCACCCCCACTCTCTCTCTCCCACCTATTTCAGAGAGCCACTCTCGTCCACATTTTGAGGGCGGCCACCCTCTTCCAGCACAGCTCCTACTGAGAGCCTCTCCTTCTCAGTGGAGTGGCTCGTCCAGCGCCGGATGCACATTTTGGGCACAGATGAATATGCATTTCCCTTTTCCTGAGTGGGCTAACTCTCCGCCGCCCCAAACTTGTTACAGTGCGTGGAGAAGAGCTGCCCATTTGCACACACACATTACCCACGCCTTCTTCTCTCCCGCTGTCACTGCCTTTCATGTCTGAGCCCACGGGACCGGGGAGGCCCCTGATGTAGGGAGCTTAGCTGGGTCTGAGGGCCCGAGCACAGCTGAATGATACTCAGTGCAACAGAGCTGCATTCGTTGGCACTAACAGGCGCTGTGTACAGGCAGGGAGGCAGAAGACTCCCCGACCCGGCGTGAAGGCAGATAAGGCCGATGCTTGACCTCCATTAGAGACGACGAGACCCAAGGTTGCACTGAACTCGGGCTGTCTCGTTGGCTGGCCACTATTAGCGCTGGAGAGATGCAGCCAATCAGACGGATGCGACGCACCATCTGACAAGGGGCTGAGGCCGGGGGTTGCCACGGCTACTGATCTGCACATCAAATGTGGTGCAGGGCATAACAGGAGACCCGGGCGCCCCTCTCTCCCCCATCTCTCTACCAGTCGGCCTGTCTCTTTGCCTCAGCTTCTCTGTCACCCTTTGGGGGTGCCACCACCACCCCACCCCCTCCCTCCTCTCCACAGTGTCTGTATTGTCACTTTGTCTTTCACTCTCCCACGGTTTGTCCTCTGTCCTTCTGATAAGAGCTAAAACCTGCTTTGCCCTTAAACCAGTCTGGGTGGTGTGCGGCCGCCGATAGGCCCTATCGCAAATTTACACCCCCATGTCCCCCCCCCCCCCTTCAAGCCTCTTGGTTAAGTCACGTGGCTTGCGGCAGGGCGTTCAGGGTTTGCCACCGTGTCGTCATTGGCTGAACACCCAGTGAGCCACTGAGAGGCCATCGCTTCCGCCCTGTCAGAGACGGCGTTGGCTCGCCAGCCCTCAATTATCTCCACTAGCAGGCCCCCTTCTCCGCTTGCTCTCGCTTTCACTCTCCTTCTCCCTCTCTTTCGCTCTCTCTCTCTCACACACACACACACACAGTCTCTCGCCTTCCCTTCCAATTCTCTCACTTTCCTCCTCTCGCATGCACACGGTCCCCCGCTCTGTCTTCCCAGCGTCTCGCTCTCCCGCAAATCGGATGAATACCGCACGTTAACATGGGAGATTATATTGTTGACAGGATGAGCAGAGTGGACACCAAGTGGGCGCGGCGCAGCACACACCAACACCAAACGCCACAACCACTAACCCACGCAGACGAGGTAACAATTGAACACGTTAAACATCTGCACACCACAACGGAGACGGCCTTAAAGGCCCCCATGAGGGCTTCCTCGGGACATCCTCACCGTGGTTGGACTTGGAGGCGTGGACCGGCGTGTAGTGGTTCTTGGAGGAGGTCCTGATCGGCGTGTTGTCTTTGGGCGAGCCGTTCATCGCCGCAAAGTTCTCACAGTCGTACTGGGATATAGGGATGGGACCTTGCTGCCTCAGAATGTCTGCCAGGGCCCTGGAATCACACACACAAACATAAACGGCACAGCACGTCAACACTGTGCTACGGATATCACAGCCTTTCCCCGGGTCCGCAGCTGTTAGGGTTCAAAGCGCGGCGAGCTAAACGAGCATGACGTGAAAACGTTTCTCCTTTTTGCACACCAAAAGCTCAGTAATTGTTAGGACAGCGTTCTGTTAGATAATTTTTTTTCTCCAAATAATTCGGAGCTGTTCTTGTTAGTAGTTTTGTTTTTTTGGGGGGGGAAATGACAAATGTTCATTTGCAGAAGAAACAGCCTTGCCTTTATGAGAATCTGCTGTAATTGGGTTGAGTGGGAATGTTTTTCAGACCGCACCAGGTGCATATGGAGGTAAGAAACCCTTGAGGGGAAGTGAGAGAGAGAGTGGGGGTTGGGGGGAGGGATGAAAGAAAGAACATAATTTTTATTTTTTATTTATTCTGGCATCACTTTTGAAGAGAGAATCAAATTATTTTTGCGTTGCTGCAGTTGCTCAGAGGCAGTGCACAACAAGCGTCTCTACGCCGTACTGTTTGCCAGCAATCTAAATATTCTCCTTTTTCGTTTCATTCCCGGCTTGCAGTTGTGATCTCTATTCGATTTGCTGTGGGGCGCTTCCCTTGTGTAACCTTCATGCTACCTTAACATTACGAATATCCATTAATCACGGCCTCGCGGCACCTTAACATTCGAGACATTCATTACACACAGCCTCACAACACCTTCACATTGCAGATGTCCATTATTCACTGTTTTACAACACCTTACCATTACATATATCTATTATTCAGCGGCTTACAAGACCTTAACATTACAGATATACATTAATCACTGCCTCTCAAGAGATATCCATAATTCACTGCTTTACATCACCTTAAGATTGTAGATATCCATTGTGCACTGCTTTGGTGTCACTCTAGTGTGGCATTAGGTACTTAATAAAATATATTCTGTGTCAGCGCTTGTGTACTGATGTGGCCTTGTCTGAACAACACTGCTCATATATGAGGACTCTAATATAGCCAACCCTGCCCCTCCACCCCCCACCCCCAGGGGCTCCTAAGAAAACAGCTGAGAAAACACAATGAGGCTTGTAACTGAAATATAACGAGTCTCCTGCCATCTCGTCATTTGAAACCCACATTTCAACACACGCCCACCAGCAGGCGTGTGGCGGTAGATCGGGAGAGGAAGGGATGCGGAAGATTGGGGGTTGGGGAATATCTCGAAAAGTGCAAAAGTCGACTGTCTCGGTTGTGTTTTTCCAAGGAGTCAAACGTGCATCAGGAGGCACAAGGTTGTGTATAGGCTACATTCTGTGTCACTGTCAGATCGAGGAAACATTTTAATATGGGTTCACTTTGACGAGTTGATGTGAAAAGTAGATTTCATCACAAAGGCTCAGAGAGGAAATTAAATGTCAAAAAACAAGCATCAAATATGCATCTGGAGCAACATTGGCCATACGCCTACACACCTGATGCACGGCAGTCAGCTTCCTACCAAAAATCATTTTAAAATTTCCCTTTGAACAGCACTGTAATTTGTATGGGCTTTCATGCAGACACTGTGGGATTCTAAGGCATTCTAACGTTTGCTTCTAATCCGAAAAAATGCCACGTATTTCTAATGCTAATTTCCATAAAAAATTGCCTTCGATCTAGACACTGTATGTTGGCTGTGTGAAAGTTTACAATAATGGCTATTGCATTGAGGGCGTCAAGTTATGAACCATGACCTTTGAACTCCTTTGTGGCAACATCTAAATTATGTTCGGTCTAGAGCCATTACTATTCACTCTGTCTTGTCCATTCATTCAAAAAAGAACATCTCTGCAGATGCAGTTCAAGGCCAACCATGCTGACAAATATTACAGTCTTGGAGTACATTGATCTGCCATATGGCAGCTACTAGCTCACAGATGTAGGTTGCAATACGGTGTTCTACGGTAAAGAATGATGCATGGTATATTAATGCCATTTAGTTCATGAGCAACAATGTATATAGGTACATTTTGTGTGTTAAAGCGTTTTCTATTGCTTACCTATGGATATTCATTTCCTGAGGTGGCTCTGTGGCTTTATCATAGGCAACTTTCACTGAAACTCCAAGCACTATTATGAAGGCTATGATCCCACAGGTGATATACACGGCAGTGTTCGTCTGATCCATGCTTGGATCGTAGGCATCACCAGTTGGGACAGGTGATGGGGGTGCTGTTATCACCCAGTTTGGAGTATGGTAGTTCTTACACGCATTTTGATCTATCCGGTCCTTTTTATACTGGCAACAGAAGCGCAGGAAGCAGGTCCCACAGCAGTAACGATGCTCCGTGTTGTTGCAGCTAAACTCTTTGTCATATTGTCCGCTCACGTCGTAATAGCCTCGGCACTTGTCATGGTCTGGTTGGACCTGTGGGACAGCCGTGGGTACTGCTGCGGTGACGTTGGCTTCTTTGGGCTTGGGAGTCCGTTTGGGCACCGTCTTTGCTTTCTTAGCACCCGTGGCAGCGCTTAAAACGCTCATAGGGTCCAGGTATATAAGAAGGAGTAAAAGGTGCCGTATCCCCATGATGTGATGCACTTATCAATACTCTAATCGGTCTTACTTCGACAGTATCTAGTGAATATATGAGGGTTTAGACCTCTAAGGCTCTCGCTACCCCGATCTCCCCTATTTGTTTGGTCCCCGATACCATTGTCATGCTGGATGCAACTGTGAGTATCATCGATGCCATTAGTTATTGAGTAGTTTAGCTATGACATTTCTCGCTGAGACACTGAACCCCGAAGAGCCTCCTCCGAAGAAAATGCGCAGAACTGCATTCTTGACAATGTGTGATGGTCCAAGTGTGTCCAAGGTGCTGATGTCTGTGGCCGCTCTGTGACTTCAGTTCTCTAAGACGAGGTTTACATCTTGTTGAATGGAAAGTTGCACTAGGGGTAGAAAGACAAGCAGACGCCGTCAATTAAGCAGCTTTCGCATATTTGTTTATTGCAAAACTAAAACTAAATATGCAATTGTTGTCGACGGGTTTTTTTTAAATGTAACATGTTCCGCAGCGACGACGTTTAGCAACTTGAATAAGATATCATAAAGCACAATAGACTGATTGGATAGGTTATTCTTGCTCTTAATTCGTTTTCATTTTTTTTGCGTGCCCTAGGTAGTTTAGCAGAGGTTTACTGTTCTTTTATATTCCTTTGAAACCAATAGTATCAAAACGATGTTTGGCATTTTTCACTTTACGTCGAATTTCAATACAAGGGCATAATTTAGCCTAGATCTATGAGGGAGAAATGTACGACTAAATCTTTAACATTTTTACGTTCTTTAATAGGCTAGCAAGCATATGACAGCGGGACACCGCATGTGAAAAATTCCACCTACCTCTATCATGATTGTCGCTGGTGAGTTGATCTGAGTCTGGTTCTGGGAAAGTGAGGAGAATTGCAGAGCTCTGAAAGAGACCCCTCTCTAACTCCATGCCTCCTCCCGCCCTCTGTCTTTCTTACATCACTCCAGTGCTGGCGTCACAACTCAGCCAAGTAGAGTTAAACTAGCATTACCTATTCCCAAATAAGTAACTGTCATTCAAACTCGAGATGTAATGCCCATCAAAAAAATTAAACATATCAGTAAATGTAGATCAGTTCCTTTGTTAAAACGGATTTATTGAGTTTATACCAAATTGTAATTAAACAGCATAGAAGACAAAGGTATACAATTCCACATTCAGCTATTTGCTTTGCCAAGTATTTGTTATTTATAAACGTCTAAAAATGTCTAAATGCATTTGTTATATTTCTAAGTGGTTGAGATTTCAGATTTGGATCATGGTCAAAATAA
>JAVQJS010119411.1:0-14417 GCA_036024795.1 Galaxias rostratus | reverse complement strand
GTGTGGTGCCTTAAAAAACCCCGCGCTGAGACCGGCTTTCTCTCTCTCTCTCTCTCTCTCTCTCTCTCTCTCTCTCTCTCTCTCTCTCTCTCTCTCTCTCTCTCTCTCTCTCTCGCTCTCTCTCTCTCTCTCCCAATGCTTTGAGATGACTTCTCAGACTACCAAAAACTGGGACTGACTCTTTTGTGCGATAATCAGGTTCATTGATACAATATTTACTTTTCCATTCAGATGCAACAAGAACAGGGTTTTATCTAGAATGCTGGTGTCAAGCAAATCTGTTTTTAAGTGCAGTTTAGAAATGTTTCATGTCAAGAATATGGTCCCAATTATTAGTGAAGTGTTGTGTGTCACTGATTTAATGAGTTGGTTTCTCAGAAGGAGTTTTCTGATTCATTTGACATGGCAAAATGTAAATCATCCCCTGTAGCTAGGTCTCTCCATAGTTTTATGGAAAAATGTACTACATATGACAAAAGCAAATCTATTTTAAGGCACATCATGGAACAAAATGGTCAATAATGCACATTCAGTACCTAATAACCACCGTGACATAATGTGTGACCACTTGGTGCAACACTTGTTTGATCCACATCACCCTCCCAGTATTCATCCATCATGTCATGACTTTAGAGCAGAGAGAACATTTCTCCTAGAAGGGACAGACATTCACACAGCCATCGAGGGAAAGAAAAGGTTTGGGCAAGATGCCAGTGTGGTTTGGAAAGAGACCATGAGCAAACGCTTCACCGCAAGACCATACACTGTATCCTCACTCCTCCCTTTCCCTTTTCTGTTTCTTTCTCTTTCAGCATCTCTTCTCATCCCGCCTTGATTCATGCCCGTGTGCACTGGGCTCCACTCTCCTAAATTAAGGAATATTTATGTCAGAACATTCAATTATGGATTCCGACCTCAAGCTTCCATGACCTAAGCGTTCAAAACAAGGCATCCTGTGATGCTGCAGTTGACCTGTTTTGAAAACCGTTTTCAGTGTGGGTGTTCACTGGGTCGTATTCACCGTGGTTGGTGGTCGGTCATTTACGTAAAGCTACTTACCATAACTGTTAAGCAAAACAAGCAGAAAATTACAATTCCGTGCCAATGTAAATTCTACTTTTTATACACTGTCAAATCTGCAGCACAATATATGATGTCTACATACATTAGTTTGTTCAGAAAGACTTTCGACGGTTCAAACTGTTTATTGCCTACACCATGGTAATACATTGAGAGGGGGCGTCAAGGGCATGTCGCTCTGAAATGCTCCCGCCCTCACCAAGGTCACGTCCAAACACTCAATCAGCAACAACGGGTGGGTAGCATTTATATTATCTGCAGGTCCCCACCTGAAAGATATTGAGCAAAACACAGAATAAGGTGGAGGCTGGTTGGTGGGTACGCTGCAGGAAGAGCAAAAGCATAGTAGTGCTGGCAGCAATGAGCAGTGTGCCCATGTTGGGAGTGAGCTGTGGTTTAATAATGCCTCGTTACTTTAATGCGTGTGTATGCAAGTGGTTGATTGGTGTGACGTCAAAAAAATCCCTCTTGTCTGATTGACGAGAGATAAAGAATTGGCTCAGGATTGGATACGAGAAAACCAATGAAACCATCACTCGTTCCAAAACCTGCTGGAATATGGAAGGGTAACACACTCATACATCCCTTTACGGAAGTTCAACCCTGTACTGTGGGGAATGGAAACACACACATACACACACACATACACGCGCACACACAGAGACATCCTTCTGCGGTCTATATTGTATCATGGATTAAGTCATGCGTGCCTTCAAGATGATGTGAAATGCAAATAAATGCCAAGGGAGTCATTGCATTCGTTTAGGGAGGTTAACAAACAAGAGTTACCTTTTCAACTTGACCTATTTAATACATAGCGTTCGGCCCAATTGTTCAGCTGAAGTAATGCAATTAGCTTTTCAGACTGCAGACTTCCTCTCATACATACACGGTCACCATGCATTACTGTTCTTCACTCCAGATGTTATTGATTTGACTACATCTAACCATACTGGCAGATGATTCAGCAAAGTGACATCGATCACAGTTACTTTAATGGGGCTGGGGTGGCGGGGGTGGGACACAGCGTGATCGCTCACGCAACAGGGTCTACCCCAAGCCGCTTAAAAACCCCAAAGTGACAGCAGCCCATTAGGCCGGCCTTCTACCACTAACAGTTTCCCAGTGGGGCTTTGCTGAAACGGGACAGGGGTTTCCAGCGCAGTGGCGGCAGCCGGGCCTGGCATGCGGAGGAGAGTGAGCTCACCCACACCTCTGCCAGTCACAGTGGATCAGTCTCCGGGGCCTGATCAAAGGCATGTGACTCCTGCCACGCAGGGCGCTGATTGCTTCCATGCACTGGCTGACACCACTCGGCTTGGCTGAGGACACCCCAATTAAAATGGAGAGTGCGGCGGGGAGCAGGCAGGAGAGGCTTTCACCAGTCCTACGGGAGAGAGGGGGGGAATACGCACAAACTCCACGCCCGCGCTCCTACCTGCGCTCGCACACGTTCTCTAAACGCTTTGGTGTTCATTAGCTGACGGAAGGCACCTCTGATTGTTCAATGTCAGGCCTCCACTTTAAGAATGAGAAGTTACGGAACAATTAAGTAGGACTATTAAGGAGTCAAGGGAGATCAATGCACTTAATTTCTTTGCCACTAATGTTTTGGAAGTGTAGCTGTCCTCGAATAAATATATAAATATGGGCATAATTTCATAACATTTTGCCACTAAAAGAGCTCTACTTTGCAGAGTTGATCAAATTTCCATAATAATGTATGTAATAAAATCTCAATGAGACGTCATTATGGGGAGAGATCGCCCCCATCACCCCCCGTGCCACAAGCGCTTCAGGCAACCAGGCTCTTTGTTGGTCACTTAGCTGGAGGGATCAATATCATATCAGGCCAATTGGAACACCTGACAGTTCAATTTCACAGCAAGCCACCAAATCAATATCTTTGGAATAGTTTTGGACGTTCCCAAAGGCGGACCGTTGGAGTTAATCTACGGTGCCATTAGCCGGGTCGCAACGCGTTCGGTCATTACACTGTGCAACAATAAATGTTCATAAAAGACGACACGGGCCGGCCATCCATGGTCGATTACTGCCCTTAATTGAGGTAAACACATTCACAGGGAGGGCACGCCATGTCATGGACTATTAACGCAGCACTTGTTTGTAAGCAACATTAGGAGAAAGTGGGTAAATATGAGGGGTACAAGGTGAAGGACATGGAACGTAGTATTACAAAGTGTCCAGGGTCTACAACAGTGTTGTGGGGGTGGATTGGTTACCTGCAAGACGGCTTTCAAATAACAAGACGGTGTTCAGAACTGTATGCATGGTCAAAGGAGACAAAGGACAAAGAGGACTTAGTAGTACCTTACCAGGACCAATGTAGGTAATAGAACACACATCCCTATCTTCAAGATGCCCATATTGATGATCCATTTAGCTAAACATTTCCCAATAATAGCTCGTGTTGTTAGTGGTCATTTCCTTCTATGGCAGGATGGCATTTGTCCAGTCATAGGAGGTAAGGCAATTAAAAGCCAATTTAATTTGAGCGGCTTGACCAGCTCTCTAATTTAAGTCTTTAGCAGGCCACATAAATCAATGTGGGCTCCACTTTAATCCCATAGATTTAATATGGCAACGGGGGGAAGAGGAGGCAAGAAAGAGCCCTGTGCGTTTATTGAAGCTCAGCTGGAATTGCCTGTCAAAATAGACCACGGAAACCCAGTGGAAAAATTACACAAGCTGCTTTGCTTTGAGTGGCACTGTGGTTTTGGCTGTGGCCCACTCCAAACTGGAATCTTTTCCCCCTTCTGAACATGTCGGGGGGCGTCAATAGCCCGAGGCCGAGCAGGAAGCCGCCCAAAGCTAGCCTGTATGGATATTATGTTCTCCTCCAGTCAGGTCCTCCTATGATACATGATTGCCAAAGAACTCCGACAGATGCTGGGGGTCATACGTTGGTATTAGCAAGATAAATATTTAGATGAGGGCAATCTGCTCAAGAGTGGTTCAAACGTGAGGATGCCAGACATCTGTTTTAATAGAATGAGAAACAGCTTGGTGTGTTTTCTTATCATAACCTCGAAGGGTAAGGGTTTGTTAAAACATGAACTTCAATTAGTAATTGAAAGCCGAAAAACTGTGAATTGACAGTTTACTGTATGAATTTCGTGCCATGAGGAGCCATGCTACTTCTGACACTTAGCAAATGATGGCGCTCAACAGAGAGGGGTGTGTGTGAAACTTCACGCTGCCTCCAAATCTTTTCTCAATTTAAAATGGTGTGATTTACGGCAATGCCTGTACTGTAGCTCTAGACCACTAAGCCCTCATCCAGCCATACACCCCGGGTTTCAACTTTGCTTTCCCAGAAAGGAGAATTGAATTCTGGAGCTGCAGCCAGGAGTTTAGTGGGTGGGGAACCATAAGAAAGGCTTTAGAGTATTATTATTATTATTATCATTGTAACATATTGGAGTATTCAAATAGAATATTTTAAAATGGTTGGAGTAAATACTGAATAATTGACAAAGAACATTTTGTAGCATTTAGAAGTTAATTGATGATTATTTTTTGCATCCACCATGTTACACAATCACGCAGCACACATTTGGAAAAAGCACCAGACCACTTTATAATATTAATCTTTCAGACCAGAAAATAACAATGAGATCATACAAATGGATTGCCACCAGAAGCCTTTTTTTTCCATAGGTATTGGGCACACACTGCAAATGGAATGGATGAGAAATGAATAGTTATTTGAAAACATTAACACACTCCAAGTTTTAGCATAAATCAATGCCATTCATTTCATTGAAACCTTTTTCACATTATTTTCAAATCATCCACACATCCTTTTAGAATAGGCCGGCGACACTACGCCGCAGAGCTTATAGGATAACTTCACCCTCTTGACGGTCGAGATGGGATTTCAGTGAGGAGTCTCCTCCAAACTGGAATCCCCCACAGCTGAGGACAGTAAAAGTTACGGGAGGGAAGTATGGGAATATCTCCACTGAAACCCCATTAACGAGAGCAGGTAAGCTTTAGCAGGGGTCTCGATTGGATGTCCCTGGACTACTGTAAATGTGTTCAGCCTTGGATAGAGATCTCACACAGGGTATCCCAGATGTGTTAAGTGACCAAGGGTCTGGCTATCCAATGATGGAATGAAACATGAGGGTGCTGACCTATTGGAAAAAAAATCAAATGCCTGCAAATCTAGCCCCAAGAATACATTTGAAAGCCATTTTTTTTTTTTCTTGAAGGAAATCCACGTCCCAAAGTACCGAACGTCTGCAGACTTGAAATGGATACGCGGTGATGCTAACAGACCCATCAATTGTCATCATCCAGCCGTTAGCCATCTCAGATGATGTTTAATACAATGTAGGTGGTCATTACGCTTTGAATCATTCATCAAATGTGCGGTGCTGTTCCATGAGGGGGGCTGCGCTGCACATTATCTCCGGTTGGACTTGGTGCCTGACGCCAAGCTCGGATTCCCCTCTGTCCCTTCACTCAACTCAGCGCTCAGCAAGCCATCGGGTCAATCTGTCACTGCAGTCCTCTGTAATAAAGGAGCAGATGATGGCCTATGCGGGCCTGGGACAGGCATGGCGCACAAAGCCATGTCCTCTGACTGGGATTAGAAGTAATTACTGTTGGCCGTGGCAGATCAATGGGATAGTATTGCAACACGTAAAGGCCACGCCGTGTCACACGCTAACGCCCAACAGGCCTCTTTTTCAGAGGTTTCTCGAGTAATGGTGGTTTTGTTCTGATAGTTTTTGAAGATAGTGGATCATGTTGATATGGTCAGAAAATGCAGCAACTTAATTTAAACTGTTTGGAAAAAATTATGGCAAATAAAAAGGAAGTCCCTTCTTTTCTTTGGTGCTAGTATGCGAGAATGACTACTCCATCTTGTCTTTTGTCATCTTATGACTTCACCACCTGGCTGGCCGATGTGGGAACAGCTCCACTGATGACTCAAAGAAGCCTCACCCCTGAATAATGGCTATCTCTCTGCTCCCCTGGAATTTTAATTAAAGCCCCATCGAGCACATGTGGAGGGACGTAAGCATATGATGGTTTGATGGGCTTTACAGGGAAAGAAGAACGAAAGGTCACTGGAAGAGAACCAAATCCAAGGTCAACTAAATTGAAATGCTAGTTCATTGTGTGACTGTGTCGACCTTTGAATTCGACTAAATCTCAATCCCCTCCCGTGACAGTGTGAGAGGGTGCCGACCCTCTTCATGTTGCAAGTCTACTGAGCTCGTTGTGGATCTCCCAAGTTAACTATTAGTTCAGTGAATACACGGGAACGCGAGACAAGATTCAGACACTTTTGAAATAACATAATATAACTTACAATAAGATTGTGTACAGTGCGTATGATAGTAGATCTAATGAAATATCCTTACCAAAGCGCTCCTCAAAGTTAAAATATGTTCATTTTGGAAAGACTGGACATTGATGTGTTTTGGGGGTGGCCACGTGATGTTAGTCATACAGTTAAATCGGCCTGTCCAGATGAATGCAGACGGTGGTTTGTGGGGTGTTATTGTGAACCCTAGATTAAACCAACTGCCTCTAAACAGAGACTCCAGCCTAGACACAAAGCCAAGCAAAGCGGGACTGATCTTATTGATTTCAAGTTGGGCAGTCTGCGTACCAACATGGGTCTTTATACAGTGCAAGCCAATGCCACACTTAAAAGAAATGGTAAGGACACCAATTTAAAAGGCCATCATCTTCCAGTGCTTTGGATTAAAGGCCATTTCAACACAGCTTGGCGGAGGGTTCATTGTGTTGGGCATAACAAGCACAAGGCTGGTCTCCTCAGTGGCCCTTTAGTGTTCTAAACAGTGTCATTAGCTTTGTGTTGGGGCAAAGCCTAAGGAACGACAACCTGAAGAGGTTTGGAAGCTGCAGATGGTGATGCAGTGCTGTGCAAGTTTCTCAGCAAGAGGGATTCCGCAGTTTGATTGGTCAACTTTATAAAAACTTTCAGTAACCAGCAGTTGTTAGATCATATATAAACTTGAATACTATTATTTGTAAATGAGTGACAATTATCCACATATTATTTCCAAAATAATAATAATTGTTTAGGCTTTGGATTTAGAACTTTGCAGTGGCTTGAAGTGCACATTCTTGGTTGGTTAAGTCTGCTTCATGCAGGTGTCCCCTGTTACTCTGCATTGATATTTTGTCTAATCAGATGACAATGATCAGCGTCCAATTCCTAATTTACTAATGACTGAATGCAGAAATTCGTCTTTTAGAAATAATTCATAAATAATTAACACATTTACCAATAATGAGATTATACTTGTGTGATGGTCTAATACTGCTTATTACTGAAAGTGTTTCCATTGGACAATACAACATGGGAAAAATTGTAAAATTGTTATAGTTGGCTACACTGACATCTACAGTCAGTGTACAGTGCAGTATCAGCCATTGTACTGCACCATTGGAGATGTTAGGTTTTAGGGCCACAGTCATGGGGACATGCTATAGTGCTTATTGCCAAGGGGGACCGTTATTTTCCATTTCATAGGTTTTTTAAGCAAGTTGTTTTTACAAAAAAAGGTACAACAAGTAAGTGTAAACTACATTTCCCCCTGTCTAAAAAGCAATATAAAAAAACAGACATGGACAAACTTTTTTTTCGGTCAGGTGACTCTGTTTTGCCCTATCCCTTCAAAGGACATAAGGAGGAAGCAGGCAGAATCCGAATCAAGCCCTCAGTTCCATGGATGGACTAATGGCAGATCTAAAAACAAAGTGCCCGTGACTCTCCAGCATGTGTCAGGTCGAGCGGCCGGTAAAATAGGAAAAGGTGATTGGATTGTGCAGCAGCACAGCTTGTACCAATTTCCAGAGTTAATGGGAAATTTCTCCTTCCTGCCTTGTTGTGTTTTTCATGCCATCGATGACCGCCCTGTGTCTTCATAGATGGGGCAAAGTCCCCACAGGCGTGCCGGGGGAGGTAAACAAGAGCTCCATCCAAGGGGCCCTAAATATCTGAATCAACACCCTTTGTTGGTTTGGGATGGGGAAGCAGTTCAGGAACTGGACTGGCCACTCCTCTCAGAGTTGTAGGAAGGCAGCTGTAAGCGATAGCCTTTCATCCGCTCTCACAAATGACTAAATGAAGGATAGAGGAATCATGGCTTGCCCTGTAGTCATTTAGCATTGATTATGGTTACACTGAGAAGAAAGATGTCGATTATTTGGCCATATGTCAACAAAACAAAATGATAAAATAGATATGTTTAAAAATTAATATAGGCAGTTTAGTTATTTTAATATTTTTATTTCAGTTTAATTATTTATCTGAAGCAAACAACATATTTACAATGTTTTGTTGTGTGGTGTGTGGGAGTCGTTGGATTTCGTGAGATTGAGTTTCCCTCATATTGAAAAGTAAGGATCATAGATTTCCCCAGATAAGAAACTTGAATTCCAAAACAAAGCACACACATTATTTGTCTGCATAAATAAAGCAAGATTACCACTGATGTTGGTTCTGGCAAAGCAAATGCAATACTCTAACAAACACGAAGAAAGTTAACTGTGACAGCTCGAGTTGCTAAAAACAGGAAGTAATGCAGACTTTTTATTTGTAGGTAAAATCTGACATTCTAAATAGGCCTTCACAAGCATTTGTTGCAGTATTCCAACAATGGACTGGTCTCATCTCAGGCAGAAGGTCTTTCTTGGCAGATTATTTGATAAAAATTCCCTTTAAAACATCTGAAAACCCTCCGGCTTTGGACTTCTCTTTTGATGTTTGAATTTTGGACACAACGCTCTCTTCCCTCTGCTGCTCCCCATTTCCCAGCCTTTTCGGAATGACCTTCCAAGGTCTTTTTAAGTGGAAGGAGGAGAAGGCATGCCTGCAGCCTCATATTAGCGGATGAGGCAGCTGACAAATGTATCGGCGCGCGCGTGTGTGAGCTCCGATTAATCTCCCAAACGATGTGCGAGCTAATGGGAAGGGGACTTAGGAGAGGACATGGACACTTTCTGTGCTTTCCACCAGGACACAGGCACAGAGTCATGTTCTATTGCGATCAGATTCCCCCTGAGCGCAGAACCTACTAGCCTAACGCTGCACCAAGGATTTATTCCTCCCATGACTTTTAAGTCACACGGCTAGTAATCCATCGTTTCCTCCATGTTATATTTGGTAAGACCTCACAAGGAGGTTGAACCAGAAGACCAACTAAGGGAGCCGTTGTTTTCTCACTGCACATTGAATCGTAAGCTATACATAGCTCCGCGGTGTCAGCCTACCCGGTCTGTGTGCTCCTCAGCCCTCTCCCAGTCTTGCTTCCTCAGCTAATGCGGAATGCTTGTCTCGAGCATCCCGGGGTAAAGGAAGAGGAGGCGGCGCAGCCGACGCCACGGAGGGGGAGCAGGGCTTCCTATCCATATGGCTTACAGAAGGAAATGCAATAACGGTGCTTCAGCAAATATGGACCCCACAAGCCTCCAAGTCAGCGCCGCCTGACTCAGGTGTCTGACGGGGGACTTCAATATCAGTTCACCTCTATGCCTTGCACTTGCACCGTCTCCCCTGGTCTCATTACAGCCGGGCTGATGCAACGACACGGAAACCAAATCTGGCCGCTCGATCTTGGACCCGGGCTACGGATAAGTTGGAGAAAGCTGAAGGGGCACAAAACTCAACGCGCGTACGCCTGGTGGCATACAGATAAAATGAGTTTTGCCCATTCCTCTGTATTCAAATGACCCGCAAAAACTTGGGTCCATTCTTTAACGTCGGCTGCTGGACATTTACCTCAGCGCTAAATGTCAAAAGGAGCGCGTGGTAAAAAAAAAAAGAAAAGAAAAAAAAAGCTAAAAGCAAAAGGCAGGCTGCTGGCAACCAGTTGGCTCGTACGCTGTGACTGTGGCATTTGCTGACATGGAGGGAAAAGAGTGAACCCTTTGAACACCTCCGGTAAAACAATGACTTGACCTTCTGACCTGGACTTGATATTTCCAGGCTCAGTTGTGGCGGCTGCAGTGTGTTCCTTTAAATGAAGGTGAGGCTGACTTTGACCCCAATGCTTCCGAGGACAGAACAAATATGCGCAATTCGGTCTTTCAGCAGCTTTTCCAGGGGACAGGTTTGATCTCCCGTCTTCTCCGAGGGCTTGGGCCGACCTAAAACCCATGATCATCGTCAGAAGTAAACTTTTTAGCTTTGATGCTGCCTTGATCCAATTACTTTTGACATTTTAATGTCACCTCACCCAAGAAATATGTTAGATACAGGTGTATGGACATGCACCTTTACTTACTTCAAATGTGACAAAACTACAAGAGCAAAATGACAGGTGACAATGATGATGGCTTTTACTTTTCTTTGGATGGCAATCTTTCCACTCAAGTCATTGTCAGGTGCATCCAGGTTACACTGTTAACCCCAGTAATAAATTACTTTGGAAATTGACAATGAACCTGCAAGAAATGGGAAAGTCATTTCAAAAGATGATTACATCCTATCTGATGAGGATTATGCTCAACTGACAGGAATTGAGGTACGTAGAATTTCCAGGAATCGTCCACGATATCTTATAAACCTTATTTGTTAGAGGCTGTGTCCTCCTTTAGAATAAGAAAGAATAAATTGGCACTTTTGTTTTGTTTCATTCTCAGCACCGCATCTGTTTATTTCTGTATTATGCATTCATTTTATCCATGTTATCACCGGAAGAACAAGTACCAGCCCCTGACAATAATTATAAAACGTAATTATGTTACCGCTGTCGACCATGCTTGAGTGCTTTGTTGAACTCCATCTTAAACTAACCTTTCCCTCGGTTCTCCTTGCTCCTGTCGTTGTTCTTTGACAGGACAGGTGTCATCTGTGGGACAAAATAAATGGCTGCGCCAATTAGCCCTGTCCCGCTCCTCAACATCAGCTTTGATCAAGTGTTGGCTCGTTGATGGGGGTAAAGTGCTGCGACCGGAGCCTATGTCAGAGCTTTAGCCGGGGTGTTTGTCAGACAGTGGGATGATTTGCAGCGTGAGCCATTATTCATATCTGACAACATGCAGAGTGGCTACTTTTGTATTAATGGCCTTTCACTTGGGCCCGAGTTATTGATGCTGACAGCCACACCTTCCCAATACTACCCATCAAGCAGGTCCACAATGTGATTAATAAATAGCAATGGGGAGATTGAATGTGTGTGGTTTACTGCATCTGTATGTGTGTATTTCATTGTGTGTGTGAGAGCGAGTGAGAGAGAAAGAGAGAGAGAGAGAGAGAGAGAGAGAGAGAGAGAGAGATAGGGAGGAGGTGTTTAGGCCATTGTCAACTTTAATTTCCTAATGAATATATCATCAAATTAGTTTTTACTGTCTTAAAAGATGTTGTTTCAAATAGAGTTTAAATTCAACGTTTCGCTTTCTTCATATCACTTTAAATCCACACATCGTATACACCGACATGTCTATTTCCCAGAGTTGAGATGTGTTATTGTAAGACATCCGGCGATCCGTCACACAGATAGGAAATAGAGATAGGAGAGTGTGGAATCTATTCCATGTCTCCAGCCTTGTCCTTGTATGTATAATTGAACGTACACACGAGTGTCCACAGAGTGTCAATCATGATATGGAGCGGATGGATGGGCCTTATAAGTGCGGCTCGGCTCAATTTCCCCCGTAAGGAGAGGCACGTGACTTCCTCCACCAAGAGCCAATTCTGACCTGCTTCCTGAACAAAGGAATGCGACTAAGACGGGGTGTGAGGGACGAGCCTGGGCTCCACTTTAAAGGTTGGTGGGACGGTATGGAAAGCTACAGGAGGGAGGGCATGGGGTCTGAAACGTGGAAGCTAATGTGTGCTTTTTGAATAAGTGTTGGTCAGATATTTAGGAACAAAAAAGTATGACCACGGTGAGCTTTGTCCATGCTTCATCCCCTTGTTCTTCTCTTTCTGTTTTTCTTGATTTGTGACCCGGCGACTGCACCAAGATGAAAAGCAGAAGGAAGAAATTACTTGGCGGAGGCACAGGAAGCTTACAGTAGAATACAGTCGGTATTCTGATCTACCCCGCCCTTAATCAAATGAATCCCTAACCCCCAGGTTGATGCCATCAGATGGAATGTGACATAACGTGCACGAAAGGGCATCAAGAGGTGTTCTTTGTACAAACTATTCTCTCTTCCTTACAACCTCTACAATAACTACAAAGAAGAATTGTGGTTCAAATTATTATGAGTTGTGAGATAAATAAACAGATTAAGAACATTAAATATCAGAACAGACAAACAGCCTGACAGAACAAGGATGTTTTTAGGAGTTTTTTATTAGGACTATGTATCCCAGATCTCAATGGTGAGATAGTTTCAGAGAGTAGGGGCAGATCAGAGGGTTAGGGGCAGCCTTGCCGAATGGTCCCCTGAAGGTTGTAATCCGGTGTAGGGGACAGAGCACTCCCATGTCAGTAGTACTGAGGTTCCGGGGGGTAAGGTAGAAGAGTGGGAGGTCAAGACAGATGTTGTGAGGTTTGGGCGTGAAGGGACTTGTATGTGAGGCGGAGGATTTCCTATGTGACGTGGGCCTTGACTTGGATCCACTGTGGGTGCTGGAGTGTGAGGGTGATGTGCTTTGTTGTCGAGAGAAGGAATGGAGCAAATCCAAAACAGGTAGGAAAAGGCATGTCTCTTATAAATCTCTGCGACACATGCATGCCTGTGCTTCCTTACCTGCACTTTTTCTAAAGGCCTTGTGTGGCCCCCAAGGTTCAGGGATCATGGAAATGGATGCAGGATGTGTGTAAAGGAAATTCCTCCACTTACCTGCAGACTCATTGTGTGTGTGTGTGCGTGCGTGCGTGCATGTGTGCGTGTGTGCATGTGTGCTGTCAAGTTTAAAGCTGATAGGTAGACCTCCGAAGCTGTAGGGGGGTATCTTAATGAGGGGTATCGTATGATGTTTGGCAGGGTATTGTAGACATATTGACCTATCTTTGAGTCATCTTAGCCTAGAGCCTGGAGGTGAGTGAGAGGATGAGAGGCAGATAAAATGAAAGATCAGCAGATGGACAGAGAGAAGGATAGTGAGAGAGAGGGAGAAAGGCAGAGGGAGAGAGATAAAGACAACAATGTATTGACAGGGGGGAGGGGGGGGGGGACCCAATCCTGACTGTCTTTTGAGTCGTGATATGCAACAACACATACGCTACAAACGCAGGATGCAAAAGACAAAGAAAACACAAAAAGAATCAAATAGGTGGACCTATTTGGAGGATTCAAGACAAAGAAAGGGAGTAAGAGGAGGAGAACTGTGCGGGGAGACAGCAGCGTTTACCCTGAGGAGGAGGCCCCTGTCGTCAGGTGAAGAGGAAAAGACACTTTGTTTTCACGACTCCGTTGGGAGATCGCATCCCGTCGGCCCTGCCATCACAACCCCAGCCCCTCTCTCCTCCTCTCTCCTCTGTCCTCCTCATCGCCATGGCGCCTCCCAGAACAGGGCTGTACGAGCAGAGGCAGACCGCTGTCAGGAGACGCATGTGGAGCATTTCCTACCGCTTCCCCTCTCCCCCCCAGCCCGCCATCCCTCCATCCCTTACTGCTGGCTGCAACCATTACAGTCGAGCGGCAGTTCTAAGACACACTACAATGATTGAATAAAGCTGAATTTAAGTGAACATTTCTTTCTTCTAAAATAGGAAACCCTCAGATAAATGGTAGGGTAGTGTACTTAAATAGGAAGACTGTTTTTTGTACGACTGCGTGGTACAGCTCAAGCTGTGATATTTGGCAAATTTGAATACAAGAGACAAAGAAAGGGGAGATTTCAATTTAAATTCACTACACAACGCAGCAGATGGAACGATTCATCTCTCTTGTTTTTGAAGTGGTAAAAACCCGACCTAATGAGAAAACTAGATGTGCATGTACAAATTGCCAAATCAGGCATGGAGAAAGAGAGGAATCACATTTGTTGTCTTGGGAGTGTAGTGTTCAATCACTTTTCTCATTGTCTCTCCCACTGCTCCCTGATGGATTTCAATGTGATGAAGGCTCTCCGTGTGTGCCAACCTTTATGCATGTTCATCTTGCCAGGATGGGATTTTCAACCTCAGTGTGTGTGCATGTGTGTTAGTGTGTGTGTGAACGTGCATGTGGGTACGAGCCACAGCAAGTGTGTGAGGGTGTGCGAATGTGTGGTATGTTTGTGTGTGTGTTCATGTGAGTGTGAGCTTCGGCAAGTACATGTGTGTGTGTGTGTGTGTGTGTGTGTGTGTGTGTGTGTGTGTGTGTGTGTGTGTGTGTGTGTGTGTGTGTGTGTGTGTGTGTGTCAGAAAAAGCTGTGTGGTTCTCAC
>JAVQJS010119395.1:0-19603 GCA_036024795.1 Galaxias rostratus | reverse complement strand
TTAATGCGAAATTTTACTGGGAGCCAATGCAGTGTGAATAAGATAGGGGTGATGTGGTCATATCTTCTAGTTCTAGTAAGGACTCTGGCTGCTGTATTCTGAACCAACTGGAGCTTGTCCGTTATTGACACGGTGCTGCTTTATGTGGCTGACAATGCATAAATATGTACCCTCATTATTTTCCTGGGTTTGATAAGATCCACCTAAATCTCTATAATCACCTGGTGGCCCATAAGGCTATTTGGCTTTCCAAACCATCGCCGCAGTGAGAGGGTGCAGAGAGTGGGAGGGAGAGAGAGAGAGAGAGAGAGAGAGAGAGAGAGAGCCACAATTACTCTATAATAAAGCATCCATATGGTCTAAATGTTGAGCTGGTGCAAATCCCCTCAGCTTAACTGCCGCGCAGCCTGGCAGAGAAGGTCAGGAGTAAATACGGCTGTCTTAAGCACAGGCCTCCTTTTCCCCTCCTTTTTGCCTGGTCTGTGACATTAGAAGAGCATTATGGTGTGACAGAATATGTTGTTACCGGTGACTCCAGTATCTGTTATAATGTCTGTGTGTCTGCTTTAGGACTGTTTAGTAGCAAGCCAGAGACATACTGATCAGCACATAGCATAGTTGTACACTCGTCTTTCATGCCCGAGGATGTCTCCAATAATGTTTAAACCCACAAACATGGACATTTGGTGAGCTTGCACGCATTAATCTAGAAGCATTCCGTGCAAAGATACACGCTAAAGATTGTCCCTTAATCCTGTGTCTGTCTACTTCTCAGAATAGTACTCGTGATAATACCATCTCTCCAGGACCCAGCTCTTGAGTGTGATTGGGTGCACTGTGTAGGTACTTCTTTGGTAACCTGGCCACTACGAAACTTTGGTAGTCTCAATTCCTCCTGCTGAATTGGACATTTCTTTTTAAAGGTTTCCTTGGCAACTCTATAATAGCATAAGATTAGATTGAAACTTTTGCCCAAACTTTGAGATTTTTGGTCTTACCGTCTCCTTGCTTAATGCAGTGTTAGACTACATAACATTGGGAAAAGGGAACCTAATCACTAAGATGCTTAAGCCCCGAGCTGGAGGAAAGAAAAAGGGCAGAACAGGAACATTGTACTTTTTCTCCAGTTTGAAGTCTTCTACTTTCCCAAGCGCTTTCAAAGTAGACAGTAGTCACCCCAGTCCTGCAGGCTCTGCCCCTAATTACAAAGCAGCTATAATTACACAACCTGGAGGGAGACGAGAACCTAAATCCAGCCATTGTAAATTTAGATGGCTTCTTCTGATGATACCTGGTTTTCGAGCATTGAAAAGTGCAAATAATCCCATCAAAGAGAACAATGCCTCCACACCTGCCTCCTGCACCTCAGTCCAATTACGCACAGCTAAACATTCAATCTGCCTCTCTCCTCTTTCTGCACCCGTGGTCTCCGTACTTATCAGACAAAGATAACAAAGCTCTGTAACGTCTGTCCCACTAATGAGGAGCGTGGAGACAGAGGCATAAAAGACATACACATGATTGTCTTCCACTTTTATCAAGTAACTGAGTGGCGTGGTCAATGACACGTGATGCGAACTGGAAGTAAGTGTAGTGGGGCAATGTATCTACGTGTAAAAATATGGTTAGCCGTGTCCGTTTCCAGTCATTAGGGCTTGAAGGTATTGCCCAACTATATCACTGCATTCTCATTTCTGATTTTAAAATATTACGGGTTTTTTACAAAGGAGAAAAATGTTATTTCAGTAAGTGTCGAGAGCATATTCCTAATGCAGACGACTATGCCTTGTATATTCTTAAGTTCTCTACCAGGGGGCAGGGTATGCGGTAAGGAGCTGACCCTTGGGGTCAAAGGTTAAGCTCTCTTCCAGTTGAGTTGTCAGCACAGCAGGTCCATTGTGTCTTAGGAGGCAGTCGGAGATGGAGCAGAGAGAGAGAGAGAGAGCGAAAGAGAGAGAGAGAGAGAGAGAGAGAGAGAGAGAGAGAGACTACATGTTGCGGGGGGTCTGAGGTGATTCAGGCTAAATGTGTCATTTGTAATGACTCCCCTAGCCAGTGAGGCGGTCTCCACCCGGTCAAGTGCTTCTCAGATCTTCTGCCACTAAACACGTTGATCTCATAGCCTGCCTCATCTAACACACACACACACACACACACACACACACACACACACACACACACACACACACACACACACACACACACACACACACCCCTGGTGGCTTTGGCACTCATTTATCCAAGTGTTTGCACAATTGTGTCCACAGGCGTTCATGATTACACGTAATACACTCATCCTATTTATTGATTAATTTTTTTGTCTTTAGTAATGATGATTGACTATATAACAGGTACAATTCCATAATCTTCTAAGATAAGTATACATTTTACATTATGAAACTTTACATTTTATACATCAATATCACATATGTTGATGACTTCTTGCTCCTTGATGACTATGCCGCAGTCCTGCCTGCAAGCCTGTGTGTGTTGCGTCCCTCTCCTCTGACCCAGGGGTTGTACGGAGTTGGCAGATTTCAGGTCAGCTTTAACCGACTGTGCTTACACATCTCTGTGCTTGTAGTGAGGGCTGCTGCTTTCCTTTGCTGCTCTGCCTGCTCGCTGCCCATGACGTGCGTAGCAATGTACCAGTGTGTGATCTGCAGAATAGAACAAATTCATGAAGGGGTGTTTAATACTGACAACCGGGGAAAAAAGCCTCCTTCAATGCCAAAGTTACAGCTCAGTTCGGGTAGAGTTAACTATTGGTTGTTTACACTCCTTTGAAGATACAAAGAAAAGTGCATTTAAGAAACGTTCATTTATTTCCACCTGGTTTCAGTTTGTGTGTGTTCTTTATTTTATGTGTCAACATTAAAGACACGTTTAACAAAAGACAAAAACTGCTATTCTGTTCCAGGACTTTTTATGGCATGTTGATGAATTTTGAAAGCATTTATGTACAGTGTGAGACGGCTGATGACTAAAGGAACAAAGGTCAAAGTACAGGATTTAAGTGGGCTGGGGTTGAATGTCACAGAGGGAAATAAGGCCCTGGGATCTCTCAGCACTTTATGGGCCCGTTGTGAGGATGATAATATGCATTGTGGGAGAACTCCGCGAAGGAGGAGCCCAGAAGGTTGGCCTCTATGAATAATATCTATCAGGCACTGAACAGTTATCCTGGTTGGTTGGAGGGATGTGATTCACGCACTTCCCATACAACTTTGTTTTTGCAAGTCTATTCAACAGCAGAAATGAGTCCTCATAAAAAAGGACTGTTATTGTTAATGGTTGACGTGTCAGCTAGCAGCCAGTGTGTTCCACTCTCTCTCTCTGTTGTTGATGGCTGATAATGTGCTAGTTTTTCACACTATGGTGTACCAAAGCTTCCCATTATTCAGAGCGCTATTTCCACTTGATGTATGCGAGCTAATTGCTGTTTTGAAATATCAAGACCTATTTACGGAGCAGTTTGCAAGACACTTATCCCTTACCAGTTCAAAGGGTGGGGCACAATGTTAATCTCGGAAGTCTGTTTACCAAAAATGTATGGGATTACATTTGGTATGCTCCACTCTCAACAAAAGGGACACTTAAAATTAAAATAGTCAGACAAATCCAGTCATATCAACCATCACGGATCAACAATTTGACAAAAACTTTTAGCAAAATCGGGGCATTCTCCGTGAGATTCTAGCCGAACTGTGGCTCAAGAGCAATAGAATGTGTAGTTGTATCTTGTTCTTTGATTGTTAGACAGACAAATCCTAACTTTCTCACCTACAGTAACCCACAGACAATTAGCGGATCTTATAAAGACCCAAGGCTTTCTCTCATGTAAAACCACCTTTAGACATTGGTAATTGTTTGTTCAAACGTGGGATTTAGGGCAATGGTTTCTGTAAAGTTATGATGTTTCTCTGTCCAAGATATATAAACAGACAATGTGTGCAGAAAAATAAATATTAATCTGTGGGCAGACTTTGTTCCCAGACAAGCTCGCTGGACTGTGTGTTGTGCTGTGTTGTGTTGTGCCCAACTTTCTGGATCAGACCCAGCTTCCTAGCCCATTATCTCCCTGTGTCTTTGAATGTGCTGATTTATTTCAGCAGGGCTCTCTCGGCCAAGCGCTCGCTGCCTCGTCTTTGTCAGCTCCTGTGTGAACGCAGAAGCCTTTGACCACCTTTGACAGTGTGAATATTTTAGTTCCTTTTAATATTCAGTTTAAACTTTTATGTAAAGATGAAGAGCAGGACCAGGGGGGAGGAGAGACACTTTTCCCAGGGGGTTGACATCGAAATCACCAAGCTGCTGAATGTTCCAGTCTGATTGGCAGTCAAGTGGTTAAGAGGAGCTGTTGAATCTCTGAAGAAGAAAAAAAGAATAGAATCATATCTATTGAAAAACAAAGTGCATTCACTACTTATGACTGCTTGTGACAGAAAGTGGTTTACAGGTCTTGTCTTTTTTCTCCCACAGTAAAGCAGATTAGAGAGCGTTCTCACGTTCTCTTCTCATGTTTTACTTTCACGGGAGGACGATTTTTGTTATTTGTGATGAATTCTTCTGTCGGCACAAACACTTATGAAAGCAGAACTGTTATTGTACATTCTCTTCTGCTGGTAGCATAACAAGATACTTCTCCGTGGTCTTGGTATCCTGTTTTACTTTGCAGAAAAAAATAATAGGAAAGATGATTCTTAAGGCGCATTCAATGGGAAATCGTCATAATTATGGGTCGATAAGAATGAATAAAGTTCAAGGATTAAATAGATTTTTGTTTATATGTGTGTGTGTGTGTGTGTGTGTGTGTGCTGTGTGTGTAGCATATTAAAAGTATTTATTTACATTTTTTATAATAAAATATATTGTTTCCTCCTAGATGGCAATTGCAAGATCCAGATCTATTTTATGTAAAAAGTATAAATTAAGAAACTTCACTTGAAAGTGTATGTCCCCGACTGTCCTACCGATACACATTTAGGTTTTGTCTGCACAAGCCTGATTGTAGCATCACCCCTAAAATGTTTGCCAGGAAGTGAGACTCAAAATCAGTGAGTATCATTACCGAACAAATAAATTGCTCCAGTGAAGTTAACAATTTTGTTAAAAATAGCTCCAAATGTTGATTTTATTTGTGTAAATCACTCCAATTATCTACTTGCTAGCCAAGCACATGCTGGCAATTTAGTGATTAGCTTAAACTTGTCACTACCGGAACAATCACCACCAAAACAAGTAATACCATTTCGATAGGGACTTAATGCAAAGATGTGTACAGTTGTTGCATTAAATCCACCTAGCAATGACTATGTGGTTTACCAATCAAAGTAAGTGCAGTCTTACAAATAAGAAATTTGCAAAAAACAGAGAGAACATATTTACTGCAGATTAAGTAGCTTTCTGTACTGTGGTATCAGAATTGCATAAGCACGTCATGCAGAATATTGCAATCAAAGTTGCAGAAAAAACATTTATGAAACTTTGACCGTGCAAATAAACATACACTGCAACCCGGCTAGATCAAGGTCCAATAATGAGAATTTTGATTTCTGGGAAGGAAAGCCATGCCATGAGGGTAGCGCTGTTGTTTGGGGCCAACAGAAGAGCTCATCTCTCAAGTCATTATTCTGACCTTGTTTGCACAGCCTTGCTGACATATGTTTCACGACTTGAGACGTTTCTATTTTAATCTTCTGAACTGTTTAAGATGTGGACACAGTCACTGTTTGGCTTTATTAATCCAGCTGGTGTTGTCTGATGAGATGTGGCCCCCTCCCTCTACTCCTGCCTCTGCTCCTCCTTCATCCCTTTTCACTTGTTCCTAAAGCTGGGCTCTTTGTCTGTGATTGCATCAAGAGGGATTTATCATTCATGACTACTAGACGGGTTGACGAGCAAAAGAAATATTCAGTGCAATATGGGTTGGAGTCTCTATCATACCTACCATATTCAGTTTTTTGGAATGTGGTGTTTATTCCCAATGGCCGTCCCCGTTCCTTCAGAGGGGAGAGCTGGAACACAAAGTAGCGTGACTGTGTTTGTCAGACTTGTCTAAGTCTATACTCACGACTGGACTGGAGAGCTGTGCACATGGACAAACGGTCACTGAGACATACACACAGTAGGACAGCGAGGCACTTAGAGTAGAAGACAGACTGACTGACAGCCTCCCAGCCTAGACAGAGAGGGGTGGAGAGAAGAAGAGACGAGTGGCATGTTAGGGCAGGGCAGTGGAGCAGGGAGGCCCTCCCGCCCCCGCTGATCACAACAGGGGATTAATTATGTCGGCATAATAAGTACAAATGATGATCTGAACATGGAATTAGCCCCCTGAGCGGAGGAGGCTGCGTCGTGCTCCACAGAGGGGAGAAAGCCGCCAATTTGTCCCAGTCTGTCTGCACAGGCATGGGGGTGGCAGTCAGAGCAGACTGGCTGGGTGCTGGGGTGGCCCAGCCTGTCATCTCTCCTATGATTTGCATGGATGTCAGTCTCCGTGGCAGCGGAACAAGGCCCCAGCTGAGCTGGAGGCCACTCTGCTACTCAAAGCACCATTCATAAGCGCCAGCCTCTATATCAGTTCCAGCTTCAGTCTTTGTTTGCTTTTGATACGTTCGGTGCAAGGACATTTGCAAGTTGAACATTCAATAAGAACAAATGCATCTGTTGCATAATATAATTTGATGTATTTTGGATCACAGTATTGCTGAAATGCCTGTTTGAAATATCTAATACCATAGGTAGAGATTGGTATGCTTGATATTGTTCCAGGAGCCACCGATTACTTGCCAACTGGATTTTCCGGTTTTACAACTTGCCATGTATAGTAGGTTTGTCATAAGAGTGATTTGTGTTGTTGTGGTCAGCAAAGTTCCATCTGGTTCTTCATCTATCTCTCTTCCAGGTTATACTGCCCCAGGAGTCCGGCCTGAAGCTAGGCCACTAGTAACCGTGTTCATTTTCACCCTTCCTGTGATAATAGCTTATAGTCCCTGCTGGCCTGCTGCCCTGGCGCTTCCCTTGGCCAGCTCTGCTAATGCCACACATTCCCAACCGTGGAATCCAAACATTCAGTGCAGTCTGGCCAGCATTCGGAAACAAAGGTCTTTGCAGGAAGAGATCCAGGTGAATACTGTATGGCACACTGTTACTGTCCATCTAAAGGCTAAGACGGACGTAGCCTTGAGTGTAAACTCCTGCCAACCGCAAGCATAAAAATTGTGATGAAAGTAGTAGGCAGATAAAAAGAAACTTCTCCATCCTCATTTAAATGTTCCATAATTAGATTGAAGGACATCTCCCATTTACCTTTCTTTATAGCCCTTAGAGCATAACAATGTTCCAGCACTTTAAATTTTTCAGTATTTCACTTACGGTAATCTGACTTGCATTCTTTGCATGTGATGACAAACCCTTCACTAAACACATATCTCTTTTTACGGCATAAGTGAGGATTAGCTTGATAGATCAACATATATGTGTGAGAATACATACAGGAGCGTGTTTTTACATAGCTGTCAGTGAAAAAGAATTCACCTATAAATCCATGCCTTGGCCAGCAATTTCTCCATTTACAAGAGGAGCCAGGCATTGCCCATTTGACTGGAGTATTAGTCTATGAAGTCCATGAAGGTTATGGTGGCTGAGCCCAGATAATGATTCTTCCGCCATAGACTAGACTGCCACTGCCACTGATAGGGGAGGTCATATGCAGACTCAGACCCCATAAATCCGGGATCTGAGATGAGCATGCTGTGTATGACTTATATGCCGCTGAGGCGGCCAGTAAAGGCAGCCACTCGTAAACATGCAGCATGGCCGCCCTGACGGCGCTGTCAATTTTCATATTTCATTGGTTATTGGAGTGGGATGTGGAGAGTTATGTCTCCCGGAGCATCTCGTTAAGAATGCTCCAGCAATGCTTGTCTTGAGCCCCACTTCAAATGGGAGAAGTGGGATCAAGTATTAGAGGGACAGAGAGAGAGAAAGAAAGAAGGTGGGGACATCATCTACTCTTGTCCTTTATCTTTTTTTCCTCACACGTTTTACATTAGATCAAATCAAAAAGATGGTCTGTCTCTCTCTCCCTCTATCTATATCTACATATACATCCTAGGGCCCCCTTCTCTGTTTGTGTCAGTCAGGGATGATGGTGGTGGACCAGGGGCCAACATGGAGACGACCAGGACATGTTACTGCCACATCATCAGTGTGTTGTGGAGCAGCCTGGCTAACAGTGACTGATGACCCTGAGCTGACTCAACATACCCCCCTCCCCAACACCACCCAGGTGAGTAAGTATGTGCGTCACTTACGGGAATATGCTCTGCCACAACACACACGCACACGCAGGCGCAAACACACCTCGCAGACTGTCTCTAATGACTACGTAGGGGGGGGGGGGGGGGGTCCCCACCCGGATGCAGACTGGAAACAGACAACTGAAGGAAAGAGGGGGGTCTGACACAAAAATATCACACTGCCTCTGGGGATCCGCCTACAATAGCCCCCATTGTACTTCCGAGAAGAGACCGTGCATACTGTAAGGCTGCTCCCTGCTATTGCCCTGGGCGAGTCTAACATATTAACAGAAATGTTATGGCTTGACAACCCTCAATTAGACTTGTCATAACAGCGCCGGTCCAAAAGAGACAGGAAGGAGGGATGCTGGGGCCGGGTGATGTCAGCTGAGCTGGCGGGCGGACTGGTGACTCGGCCACAGAGACATGTGCATAAACAGCTGTTGTGGTTGGACTGGCTTCTTTTGTGTCCGTGCATCTCCTTGCTGGCACAAAAGGGGCCTTGAGTGATAGGGCCAAACTGAACTCTATAGCTTATAAAATAGAATTTCTGTTAAATGATCAATCTGCCTGTTTCAATGCTTTGATGTTCGTCCGCCTTTGAAATAAAGCAGACCTCGTTAAAGAAAGAGCGCGGGGGAGAGAGATGAACAAAAAAGCTCTCCGCCATACTCGTCTGAATTATTACTGGGATATAAGTATGTAACCCTAGCCTGGGATGCAGAGTGCTTCAGTCTGCGTAAATGGATCTAGACGGGGTGAAGGGAAAACAAGTCTGACCCCGTGCACTGGCCATGGAGGAGGTCAGCCTGTCTGTTTGGCTTTCTGAAGTCAGGCTGCGCACTGTCTTTGAAAAGGGGGCCAGGCCATGCTGACGTTTTAAATAACCTTCCAGCTTCCTTACCCGGCCCCCTTGCCCACTGTGACGCCCAGGCTGAGGCATGCGTGATTATGGACATTTGGAGGCATTTTTCTCCTTCTGTGAACCTGGTCACCCACTGAGCTCATCTCACCTCTGGCTAAGTGTACCTCAACCACTGCGTGATCCCACGCATGTTCCCTCCAGGCCATTGACAAACAGAGCAGAGTCCAAACATCGGCAGCCATCCGACTGTCTGATTAACAAATATGATTTCACATGGAAATGACGGGGCCCCCTAAATGCTGCTAACTAGGATCTGGCACAGTGATAATTAAATGTGTCACTAAAAGTACTTACAATAAATTCCACAAGGATTATCACCCCAGTAACATAGGCAGACAGAGGCTTGTCTCTGGTGTACACAAAAGAACTTGTCTGGATATCATAAACCCTGCCCTGTTCTGTTCCCCAATTTAATGAATCTGCTGCTACGCCAGTACTGGGAGGGAGTTAGAGTAACGTGTTGTATTTTTTGGGAGTACTGGGGTAATTTGAGTGGGAGGAGATGTAGCTGGGCCATCCCTCCCCTCTCTCTCTCTCTCTCTCTTTTTTTTGGGAAAGCCAGTGTTGTCACTGCATCATATAAAAGAAGATATACAAGCGATTCACATGCAAATGCTGCGGGTGATTTAGAAAAGCCGGGAGAAAGGGGAAATGTGCTATTGAAAGGCCGTTGGGGAGGAGGAGGGGTGAAGGGGGGGGGGGGGTCACAGCTTGGCAAGGGAGGTCTGAGGTAGTGGCACTGTGAGACAGAGAGACATTTGTGTAATCTGCCTTTATGTATCACCACTTCTGAATAATAACATGAAAAAAAGACTTACCTCATCTGCCTGGTACAGCCAAGGCATAAATAAAGGGCCAGAACAATGGAATTACTATTAGCCCAGCCATGGCGCTACCGCTACATCACCACTATTCTTTAGGGGCACTGGCAAGAAGATTAATGTTTTGTTAAATATCAGTGTGGGGGCATGTGAAGAGGAGAGAAGGGTAGGGGTTTTATAACCGGTTTCTTCTAAACTTAAAGCCCGCTGTTTCCCGCTGCTAATTATGGTGTTGCCACGGCATATAGCTGAGCGCTGACTCAAGGTTTGGCTTCATGTTGTTATAGTATTGAATCTGTGTATTTGTCTTGAGCATAACCACTAATGTTCTGTGGTGTCTGATTGAGAATAGGCAGCTTGTTGTTCTCCTAAAACGCATTCCCGGGGCCTCATAGCAGGCTGATAGCCTGACACATTATTTCATAAACAGTAAAAATTACAGATTGAAGAATTTCGTTTTAGATAATTCTCATGCATGGGGCTTTATTGCGTTTCGATCATCGTCTGGTTTTAGAGCTATTTATAGAGGGCGTTCAAAACACCTGCGGCCCCATTCTGTTTGGATTTCCGAGATTGAAACATTCCCATAAACCCCTTTAAGCCATTTATTGAGATGATAGGTTTTGTTAGTCACTTCTACATTCATAGCTAAAGCAACAGAGTACATGCAAGCCGCTCACACGAGAGTTGCTCGCTCCCATACGCACAAATACAAAAGAAAGTGCAGGGCCTCCGGACTGAAAGGACCCTACTCTTTATTTATTAACTCTCGCTCAGTAGCAGGTGTGTGTTTGTCTGTCTGTCTGCAAACCTGTGTGTGTCACTGTGTGTAAGACAAAAACAGACGCCGTATCCCCAAGGGAAAGTTTCTCTGACTCAGCCATGGCCCCAGCGTGCGCTCTAGCCAATTGCCCCCCACCCCTGCCCCACACGCACAGAAACACTCGCCCTCATAAATCTGTGAACACATAGTATTAGTCCTTTATGTGCTAGGCCTGTGATGTGGCCCCAATAGGCATGTCCAGATACAACTGCCCCACCCACACACACACACACACTTCCCCCCCTTCCTTTCACTGACTGTTTCTGGGAATCGGCAAGTCAAAGTTGACCGCGCTAGCATGACAATATGGGGGGACAGAGATCCAGGCTAAGGGGACAGATGACCAGGTGGCAAAGACAGAAGGTGACAAGGTGATGCCATGAGGTGACAGAGAAGCTACCAGGTGAGAAAGCAGCTGAGTGATGGCAACTGACCAACCCACCAAGTTCCCACCCTTCGTCTTTCTGTTGGTTTAACTGTCATCCTCTCTCTCTGTCTATCCACACACCTCTCAGACATGCTTGTACTCCCTCGTTGTTCTCCCCGATGTTGTCAGTGAATGGACCATTTTGTGTGTTAGTGTGTGCGTGCTTGTGTGTGTGTCTTTGTGTTTGCGTGCTTGGTGTGTGTGTGTGTGTGTGTAATTCATACGCAGGTGTATGTAGAAATCAGGGTAAGCCGTAGTGCCAGACACGCACGGCCATGGAGATTGGTCTTTGATCCCCGTTGCCCATTGTTGCTCTCCTGGGTTGTTTTCTCTCCTCCCTGTGATGTCACGGTTGTGCACTCCTCCAGGCTTCATTAAATTGGGCCCTTTTGTGTGTGTGTGTGTGTGGTGGTGGTGGTGGGGGGGGGGGGGGGTTCAGGGTGCTGAAACACCACAGCGGTTAACATCCTTCCTGTTCGCTGGCCTGGCTTTAACTCAGACTGGGGGAGCCCAGGGGAGGGCAGTTCTACTGGGCAGCACAGACCCAGGGGGAGGAAATGAAAGCCTCTCCCCTCATTTCATACACCAGCAAACCCACACACTGACTCAGCACCTAGCACTGAAGGGGTGTGTTTAAATATGCATGTGTGCGTGCGGTAGTCATGCCTTTGTTTGATGTATGTGTGTGTAACATGCAAAAGCTTACACACACTACAATAATGTTTTTGTAAGGCTACATATTACATATATTGTGTAACGGTCATATTTGTGCTTTCTAGAAAGAAGTCAAGCATCCTAGATTTATTAGTGAGACAGCAGGATAATATGAATTAAGGTAGTAAGGTTTAGCCAACCACTCATCCCCAAGCGACACCTAACTAGAGGGGGTGAGAAAAGACACAATAACAGCCCTCTCCAACTGGGTTAATAAGTATTCTGTCTTGGTCCTAGTCAGATGCACTTTAGCTTCTAATACACAGTTTTTTTGTCTTCAAAGACATGCTATGACCTCATGTCTGACTCAAACGGCTTTTGTAAACTAATGAATGATAGGACCTGGGGCCTCAGTTGCCAAGACCAGACAGGGGCAGCCTGTGTGTGTGTGTTTTTATGTGTGTGTTTGTGTGTGAAAGTGTATGTGTGTGCGCACGACTTTGCATGTGCGCACGTCTGTGCATGTGCACAAATGCACGGATACAGAGAGGCCTAAGTGTGTGGGTGGACGACAGTGTGGGAGGTGTAACAGAGATTGCATTAGCCCCATTCCCGGGTCATATGTTTTTATGGGACTCTGTTGGTCACTCATTTAACCCCTATTATTGTGTGGTGGCCTGCATAAAGTGGTGTCTAAGATTGGATTTTCCCTCATGAGAGTTCTAAAATACAAACTAGTTGAATTATTGTTTTTACTTTACATCTAGACTTGCAGTCACTTCATAGTGAAAAATATAAATTAAATGTATGGGTGTGTTTTTTTATCCCAGGGTTCAAGTAACTTTGCTTCAGTAGAATCAGGTAAGCCGCAGGGTGACGAGTCCAGCTGAGCTTCAAGTGAGGGAGGAGGGTAAGAGGACAGGACAGTGGCTATTGGGGTCAGGGAGGGGAGAGAGCGGCTGTCGCCTGCCACGCCGGCTGCTGTTTCTGCTGCTGTGTGTTTTGTTTACAGGAAGGTGTCATGTGGCCGCGTGTCTGTTGCTAAGGGCCAGAGGCCTGGCTGGATGGGCCTCCTTCATTCCTTATTACCGTAGCGTGTGATTCACCAGACGACGTGCAGGCTGCTGGGAGCACCTGGTGTCCCACGCAGCCGCACAGCACTCACTCAGTCTCACCGAGGAAAAGGTAAAAGGTTGTGTTTATGTATCCGCACCGTGGGCTGCATATTCCATGAATCAGGCGGTCATGTGATCCGTCCTCTAATTGTCATGTTTCAAGACCATCAAAAAGGGTGATGGAAAATTCCAAACCTCCGAGGTCATTCACTCTGGCCACCAGGCCCTTTTGTTTGCTCACGGCCAGACTGAAAAAGGTAACAGCTTATGTTTACATAATTTTATAGATCTTTTTTTTAAGTAGGGCAAGAGCAAAGAAGTAACAGTTGCCTGTGAGCAAGTCAGTGATTTATTTTGTGGTTGGACAAGATGTAAGAACCAGCTACTCGAGCTGCTTTTAATCTCCTTGAAAATAACACTCTTATTGCTCACTGGGTGATGTCACTCTGTGTGTGTCTGAATTAATAATTTAATCTTCCTGTTTAGCACATTACCTTATATCTATCTGTAAAAAAAATTATACATTATATGGAAACTATATTTTACATAAGTAGAATGTTAATAAATGTTTTCATAATTTTTTGGGTGTAATTATGCTTTTTTAGCCCCTGCTGAACAATGAGAAGCATGGGTCATAGTTGTTTACAATCTGATGAAAGTAACCTGCATAGTGATTTGTTTAACGGGTTATCCCAGTAATCATACATGTCAGAGCCTTCCATACATTCAAGGTGTGGGTGAGACAACTCACAATTACTTACCCGCATTTTGTTGAGACGTTTATAATTCCCACAACCTAATACAGGAGCATCGACTCAAATTACAGGCTTTGAGTTCGACGGTGGGAACTTATTTATTGTGGCACCTTTTCTTTCTTTGTCGGTGACAGTCGACTACAAAAACTAATTAGTGCTTTCAGCTCGACACCCATTAAGTGCAACCCGATCCCCGAGCCTCTGGAAGAAAATAATTATGACATTCCTGTTATAAATCATTGGTTATGTCCTGGGTCCTTTCAATGGAAATATGATTTCCCACTACAAATTGTCTGACCTGTTTTATGTTCTCCAACACATAATTAAAGCCATGGTGTGCGAGAGGAAGTAATTTTGTTCAAAGACTTTGGCAACAGTGGTGCTGTGTCCCTCTGCTTGTTTAGGGAACAGCTACTGGCAAACATAGTCATGTGAGCTGTGTAACGGATTAGCAACAGCGACATATGTGTGAATAACCTGTTTTCGATGCTCAGCCAACTGCAGAGGGGATGGAATCATTAAGTCATCATAAAGTGGCAGTGGTGTTGTCGGTGCTATCAGGGTGAAAGCTGCAGCCACTCACTGACCTAGAAGAAATAGGTTGACACATGCTTAGCGCTTAGGGCTGACCACACAGCCTCCTTCTCCTGAGGTCAGTCCTGTTTCACGTTCACATCTTTATGCATCAAAGAACTCAGCCTGACAAAATACTTGGAATATTATACATATAAATCTATTTGATGTGCCATTATCAGCATAAAACCTATTCATTTAATATGCAACTATAAACAGTAAATACATGTGCCCTTTTTGTAATCAAATGTATTCTGCGTGTCCATATGGTTGAAGATCCGCATAGAGATCTCCGACTTGAGCATACTTTGGTTTAATCCTGCTTATTGTTGTGGCGGATGGTCTAATCTCCTTCATACTTGTAATCCTCCTTAAGAGTAGGTACATTAAGTTATAGTGTCATGTTTGTCTGTGCCCTTCCACCAGGTAAAGGGCGAAGCGTCTGTGTAAGAGAGGTTGACAAGCACTAGACATGCGTCAGACGGCCAAAAAATCAGTTGTCTGAGTGCTTCAAAAGGCCGTAGGGCAAATCTGGTGGTAATCGGCTAATCCAATTGGGCTGCCGTTTTCACATGATCTGCTGAGTTTGAGGAGTGCATACACACTCATACCTGGACACACATGCAAGCAAATACACACACACTCACAAAAATACACACACACTTCGACTGTCAGCCCCCTGCTCTCACGCTAATGTTTGACTTGATGACACAGGCCTGTTTGATACTTCTTAATCTTGAAGAAGATTAGTAAAGGTGACTTGGAAGGGGAATTCCGCTGCATAATTGGCAGAATTTATAAACCAATTAAAAGTACATTCTAAAGAGTATTATTGTGCTGCTATTATTAACTTCCTGTGATTGGTTAAGCAGGGGCCTCTCTGTCGCGTTCACTTCCTATCATACACTCCAGCACAAGTGTACTAGTCTAGTGTCTGAAGAATGTCTGACCTCTGTCCAATTGTTCACCTTAGAACGCTCTTTTGAAAAGCAAATTCTTGCCTTACTTTTTCTTTTGCTCACTCTTCCAAACACTACGTAAAACACCATATGTTCTTTACCAACATCAATTAAATTGAAGTGTGTTGTGTAAATGCTTGTGTTCCTTGTGCAAATATAAGTAAAAGACCGCAAAGTGGCTTACGATATTTGTGTGTGTGTCGTGTCTTACTCTGGCAGCAGTGCTGAGTGTTTGGGAGCAAAGAGATCCCATTTCCCAGGCCACAACAGATCCCCAGGGCAGTGTATGGAAAAACACTAATTGCAGGATATTGGGCCTTGTATGATTAGAGGAGGTGGCGGCGTTCCTGGGCTGTGATGCAACCTGACTTAGGTGAGGCTAATGAAGGACGCATACTTTAATACCATCGGATATGTGTGGATCCCACAGTGGTAGCCTATGGCACTGCGACATGACAGGAAATGTCGACAGGCTCCCCTTGTTTAATAAAAGGGCTGCTCGAAATGCACTGTAAACACACCAACAATAAAAAACATGAAACATTTTTTTATTCACAGATAAACAGTTGTGTGTTGCAATTAGTTTGTCACCTCCGATCTGCAGATGTTTGCTCTACGTTGTCAGGTCAGCACACAGCAGCCTGGCACTCAAAGTGTGTTTGAGAATGTTATGGCAGGCACCCTTCTTTCTCCGAGTCTTTTGATTCGGCTCAGCTCGGTCTGTTTAGAGGCCTCTTTGTTTGCTGTGTTTGTTTGGTGTTACTTCAGCAGCAAGAGACGGACACTCCTGAGGAGACCGGGCTGTGTTCTGTGTCCACGCCTCCTGGGAACAGACAGCATTAAAGAGAACCCGGGAAGACCATTGTTTACAGGTGGAACTAATCACCCTGATGGCACCTCTATAAACCCCCCTTCTTTGGTGATTGGAGTGCACCTATGACTAGCCATGGACAATGCGACTATGCCAAAGACAAATAGAATGGGGGGCTGTGCTGAGGCAATATTTAGCTTGTCCAGATGGCCGGTGCATGCAGCCGACTCCTTGGCCCTCTACATCTGCTCTGTGTGATGTGCCAGCGAGTGGTCGTGTCTCCTAGCTGTACTATGAGGGGTTTCCTGTGTTCTGGGATTTCTCTAAAGGGAGGAGGAGCCCTCCCACATTGACTTGTACAATGACTAAACATCATTCTCTGGGAGAGAGGACACCCAGATACTAGTGGGACAAATGTGGTGGGCTTTTAAAGATTTGGCAATATGTCTGAAATTAAGAATGCCTACACATTGTAGAAACAGGTATATTACAAGGTATGGACCTTAACTGTTCTCACTTTAAATTATTACATCACACTAAAGTGACCTTGCTCATTTATAGACATTTTAAATCTCACTGCGTTTTACTTTAATTTTGTTTGGGCATATTTTTGATTAATTCTTATTATTATTTATTTCAGATTTTCCTTGTGTCGGAATGGTTTACTGCAGGTCCCCTTACAGTGTGGTCCTGTTGCATCACCAGTCAGCCAGTCCACGTTCAGAAGCTTGCTTTCGCAGCTGTTTAATATAAATTCTCTGTGAATATCTTTGTCCACATGGTTTATTTTTACAAACAATACACAGGGCGGCATTCCTGCCATGCTCTTGCTCATCCCTGCGTCAGCCTAACTAGAAAGCCCTACTATGGACAGGGAGAGATGGGTTGGCTGTGTGTGGGTTCTGAAGTCTGTGCCCAGATGGCCCAGTGACACCACTGTAATACAAAGACTACAATAAAATGTAAGATATATGCACATGCACAGGGTACGGAAAAATAAGGTTTACATTTTCAGGGGGAGAAATACAGTCACATGGACTCACATACTGTTTCATGTGTAAGCAGACAGATGTGCGGGTGAAAAAGTGTATGTATTTTGGATTTGGGTGTGTTTATTTGAGTAGTATACATAGCCATTTGTCATAGATCACTGAGGCTCCAGATGAGTTCCAGATGACAGCCCAGTGTTGTGTTAATGTCACTGATATTGAATGGGAGGGTGTGTCTCTCCCTGTTCCGCCAGTTCTAGGGCCCAGACCCCTCCTCTCAACCCCTTTTAAGGGCCCAATTGCCACAGCCTCTGCACATCCTCCATTCCCTTCCGGCCCCCCAACCCAGGGCCCTCACAAAGGGGGCCTAACAAGAGAGAAGAAAGAGCCAGTGCCACTTGGAAAGGATTACATCCTAGTAAGATTCTTCAGTCCCCCTGGCCAGCCGCCCTTTATTCCTCCCCTCCCCTTGGCCTGTGTAGAAAGTGGATAAGTAGAGAGAGCCTTCACACATGTCCAGTGGAGTGTTCAATAATGTATTGTTGTTATTCTTTCATGTTTCGGGAGGAATCCAGACATTTTTCATTCAAATAAATAGATATAGTAATTGTGACCCTTCGTTAGTACATATTTTTGTTTGGTTAATCTGTTTGTTTCCAACGGAGCCTTCAGATACATATTTTTTCTGCCAACATGTAAGCCGTAGCTTAAAGCTATACTTTACACCAATTTTCTAAACCTGTCTGTATGTTCATCGTATAGATCAAACTCAGAACCAACATGCTCTCCCCTTGGCTAAAAACAGCGGTTGTTTAAAATAGTTCAGGAAGGACCCTCGATGACGTAATAGAGTCATCTTCTCAACTCGTTTAAAGTCCTGCAGTTTGATTGTGAAATGCTAAATGACAATACAATGTTTGAAATACAACATTAGTATCTGTTGGAAAAACAAAAGATAGAATATGCATGAACTGTTGCTTTAAGGGCTTGCCTTGACATGTCAAGAACTCCCAACAAGCTTTGGAGAGGCAAGGTCAGTACTCCTCTAATTTTTCCCCATGTGTCCTCTCTGTATTTTTAACACCCAACGCCATCCATCCCTCTGTCTTGTGAAATAACCATTGTTTAAGACCCGTCGCAGCCTGCCTTGGAAAGCTTCTGGGGTCGTGGGATGACTGGTGTCCCCCTCATCTTCCACCTGAGTCCCCCTCCATCCCACCGTTCTCCATAACCGTACCCTCACACCCCAACCCCCCTTAACTGTGGCGGAAGGGGTCAGGTGACAGTTGGACAAAGACCAGTCGCTTCAGAGTAAATGATGCGTGTACCCGGCGCGGTAAATAAGAGGCAGGGTGCCATTAAAGGAGGGCAGTCTGCATAGCTGCCATTCCTGCTGGGCCGGTGGTGAGGTCACCTAGCTAAGCCCACCATGTGTGTGTGTGTGTGTGTGTGTGTGTGTGTGTGTGTGTGTGTGTGTGTGTGTGTGTGTGTGTGTGTATGTGATGTGTGTGTGTGTGTGTGTGTGTGTGTGTATTTTTCTCTGTTTCTCTCTGTGTTCTGTGTGGACTGTGCAGGGGACAGGATGCACCAACCTGCCTCCAAACCAGAGGAACTCACTGATGTATGGGTTCACCCAGTGGTCAAGGGCTGAGGCACATTTTCCCAAAAGATAAATGGAAATAAGTTTGGGTGCAATGCGGACAGGCCAGATTATGGTTGTTTGTAGATGGTGGATTTAAAAGCTGTTATTCCTTTGTTGTCTTCTGTCTACTCCCTTATCTTCCATGGAAACATCCAACATAGTAATTTTAGTTCAGAACAATTACCCTGAATACAACTTTTGCAGTAGATAAACTTTCCAAGTTACATTCTTAGTTACTGCCATGGCTGTTTGTTTTATTCTATCGTCCACCAGATGCAGTGCAGGAGTGCACGGTGGTGCTATTGTTTGTGGGAGTTGTTTAGAGAGCCTGCGTCAGAGCAGCTGACCTCAGAGCTCCGAGAGAGAGGTTCAGACTTCCCTCTAGAGCTCTTTCATTGAGTGGAGCCAGGGAGGCAGCTGCCTGCTCTTCCAGCCAGGACTCCCCTCAGCCATGCCCCACGGCTCTTCTGCACTCCCCTCCTGGAGCTGGACTAGGGACCGGACCTGGAACTACTTTGCCCTGCACTTCGCAGCCAGGAGAGCAGCAGCCGCCAACCAGCCAGCCGGGCCCCCTCCCCAGCCCTCAGCCAGGCCCCATTGTGGTACTCCACTGCCCAGTAATTGATGCCTTGCACTGGGGATATATTTAATCACCATTACAAGGAGTTGGTAGGAATAAATGACCTTGTAAAGGCACTGCAAAGATCCCCGAACGAGCTAGATCAGAGCTTACGGGAGGGTTGTGTGTGTATGTGTGTGTGTGTGTGTGTGTGTGTGTGTGTGTGTGTGTGTGTGTGTGTGTGTGT
>JAVQJS010119378.1:0-41165 GCA_036024795.1 Galaxias rostratus | reverse complement strand
CCCCCCCCCCCCCCAAAATCCCCTGCACCCCAATATGAAAATATTTATTAACACTTGTCTACGCCTGCAAATATAAATGGCCTAACTCAACTGTGTTGAGTGTGAGGCAAACCACACTGAGTGTGTATACTTACCCCATATGCGTAGGTTCTGCATCCTCTGTGTTATGTTGATTCCATCGTTCTGAGAGCCTCCGTCGGCCAGCGTTTCCTCCAAGGCCTTGGCATAGAGCACAAAGCCATCGTAGAAGCACCCAGCTATAAAATCCATCTGAAAAGACAGATAGGTGACGATTGGACACTGTTCAAATATGCCTCTTTTTTCAGATTCTGGAATAGACTTATTTGTCTTGGACCATATGTTCTCACTGTAAACCGTTTCAGCCCCATTGCTGGCAGAAGGAACTCAGGCCGGCATAGTCCAAGACAATTTAGTTTTGTCTTTAGTTTGCAATTTAGGCCAAGGCAAATTACTCTAAAAGTGCCAAGCCATTAGCCATGATGTTAGTCATTTATTTGTAATACAAGATTTATTTACTATCCCTTATTATTATTTAGGTATCCATGGGGATTTTCCCTAGCTTGTAAAAAATAATTGATCGGTAAAGCTTTCTATTTTTCACAAAAAGAAAGATCTTTTTAAATGTGTAAACAATTTGCAACAAACTTTGTGGTTCCGATGCTGCTTAGGCATGGCAAGGTTTCAAACAACTCACCAGAGATGGCTCTATAGTCACATCAAAGTCTCTTTGAGTTTTGGCATGGAGCTCCCTCTGAAAGTCTTTGTACTCCGGATTATCAGGCTCCCTGTATGTTATGACAAACACAGACTGGGCGACAGAAAGAGAGAGCGATAAGACACATTGACACTTGCCACTATGAATTTGTTTTACAATGATTATCGTTAAAATGTAGTGTATACGCTACAAGTATTCAGTAATTATGTTTAGCTGGTACGAAAATGACAGATTGAGCCACCAATCATTATCCAAGATTACCATCCGTACAGCAAATAAACTGTATCGAACAGCAGAAGATTGTAATCTCATCCCATAATGACCAAAAACTGTTACTACATGTAATCATAACTTCATGTCTCTTCAATCAATCACTGCACAACCACTGACAAGTCAGTAAAATCTCACATTGAAAGTAAAAAGCACATTTGTGTGGAATGATATGTGTGGACTCATTTTCCAACTCATTAATATGCGAGACTAAGTGGCTTTCAAATCAAAGTGTGGCATCTCGCTCATTAACTGTTGAAAAATGACATTTCTAGAAGGTTGGATTGGGGAAAAGAAAGGGGAAGGAGGCATTACCTTTGTACACATTATCCCCTTCACAAAGGAAAAAATCAAAACTCTCTCACACACACATACATTTAGAAACATGGCTTGTTAGCATAAAAGCTTGATCTGTTTGCACTCTGCAATTTTCCTGCATGTGATTTGTCTTGCTAATGGCTGTTATCAAAGGAGCAATGTTTATATCAGAATCAAAGTTGGGCATGATTCAGTGGTTGACCCTGTTGGCCAGAGAGCAAAAATCATCTCAAGTTGGCCCATAACAAGTTTTGCTAAACAAAACTCAGGAAAGAAATTTTTTCTGCAAAAAATAAAAATAGTTCTTGTAGTTGTGCACTTTTACTTAATTTGTCCATCCTTATTTCTTTGTGGTTTAAATTTGATATGAGGATATAGTGTGTTGACTGATGTTGATGTTGATAGGGCTACATCTAGGACACAGTCCTTCACATATGTTAATGAGCCATCTATGTTCATACAAATTCAATTAGAACGTTGTGATATAAGGAGGGATCTGGACAGGCATTATATGCACACACACACAGGAGAATCTTTGCATTTCATTTCCTCTGTGAGAAACATCCGTTTCACATGCCAAATGGCAATTTCAGACTTGCAGCGCCCGTCTGTTTCCAATTACCAGAGAAAAAAGCGATGGCATTTCACCACCAACTACTGGACAGAATATTTGGACACAGCTACTCAAAATACTCTGTATAGTAAATTAATAATTTATCATTGTTAATTTATGTCAGAGATTAATTTATCTATTATTTGCGTCCAGGTGTACAATGTGTGTGTGTGTGTGTGTGTGTGTGTGTGTGTGTGTGTGTGTGTGTGTGTGTGTGGGTGACGATACATATTATGAGTTGTGTACCTTAAAGACACTGATGGGGTCACTCCAGTCTGCGTCAGTGTTCTGCCAGGGTCTATGTTCCGTCAAGCTCTCGGCAAACACGTCCAGATAGAAGATAGCATAGTTCTCCGGGTCAGTGATCTTCTGCTGAAAGAGCTTCATGATGCTGAGGAAAGTGTCCAGAGGGCCACAGATGTACACAACTAAAAGAAAACAACAGCAGACTTAGGGTACTATGTACAATAACATATGTATTTACTTTTAAGGATTGCAGCATAAAGATAACAGTTATTCAATGTGGCATCTTAGTTGACTCTGCCTAATCCAAACATCACGTTCTGTTTATGATATCAGGGTATGTGGTTGTTTGGGTGTGAAGGGAAGGTTGTAACTGGACTAGCTATTCACAGTAAACATCTTCCTCCACACTTCCTTTTCTGCTTTCCTGCAGTCTATTGGGGCGCGGGCGGCTTGTCCGTCTGTACACATTATTTCCAATTACAGTATTTGTTAAGAAACCTTCTGCCAGGCCCAAGCAGCCCTGACTCCCTACAGACATTTCCCGGAGTGTTACACCAATCTCGGCATTAACCACAGCTCAGACCCTACTCTCATCCCTTCCAGCCCAGCATGCCCCATGCCAAGAACTCCTACTGTCTCCTGGATTTCAACCAAGACAAACGTGTAAACAAAATGGCAGCGGAAAAGTCCTCCATTGTTGCAGAAGTCATAAGAATTGACCGGAGCTTAATTGTACCCTAAAGCACATGCTGAATTTTTTAACAATAATTATTTGTATAGAAATTCACTTTTCTGTTGTCATCACTTTCAAATATTTACAGAGATTAAAAATTACTCAAGGGTTAAAAAAAAGACTGGTTACTAGAAAATACCCTGGCTCTATAAATTCTTCTATGTAACAATTAAAAATCCAATAATGGCCTGGCAACATCCAAAATTTGATTTGTTTTTTCATTTTTAGATAAAAAAGTATTCTGAAATAACAGACTTGGTAGTTTGCCTACCATATAGGTCTTTGTTCTTATCAAGGGTTTTGTTTTAAACTTGCGACCACCTTTTTTTAGGAAATGATTGAAAGTGAATAAGTCACAGTAGGAGAACATTCGTAATTTCCTCTAAGGGATGCATGCTGAGAGCAGTTTCACAGGAAATTGACAAACCTATAAGTTGGACCACTCACATATGTAGCTCAGGAAAAGAATAGCTGCTTGACGTATTTTTTCTTATAGATGCCTGTAATGTCCTTGTGTCACATTACTGAGTGTGTGTGTGTGTGTACTAGGCTGAGAAAGCAATTCCTTTCCTACTGTATTCCCACAGATGTGTAGAGAACTTGATTACTTTTTTTTTTTAAATTGCAACTGGCATAGGTGCAACAAAATGAGAAGCCCTCTCTCGCTAATACTAAATAAAAAGGCACGAAATTTTTTTTATATTAAAATCTACAAAATGTGTAAATGACTTGAATAACTAAAATGTTAACTAAAATATTAATACAAAAATTGACCACAGCTGATGAACAAGCCCACAACCCCCCAAAATAATCTGTTGCAATGAAAGTGCATGGAATGTTGAGCCAGAAACTCAGAGTCTAGACAAGTCTTAACAGAACCATTACATTAACTCTTGTGACCTAAAGCTCACCATTGTAGCTCCATAATTCAAGACATTCGGCAGCTGGCAAAATGCCTCCTTGCCAATACAACAGCCATTAAGTACCATGTACAATGTTTATTGCTTGACTTGTAAATCTTATTGCTGGAAAAGCTGCGTTGGATCATTAAAAAACCCTCAAGATTTAGTTTAATTTACATACATTCTGGGTGGCTGTTCATTTTACGCTTTACAATCTCGGGTAAGTTTTTTTTTTTTTTAAACAAATTCGTATACTTGCGATGTCATCTCTAAAGAAAATACTAAATTAGCACAACTGTTCTTTAAGTGTTTGTAAACATGTCACTGCATACTTAGATATAATACACATAGATTATGTAAAACATTACACTATTTTGGGTAATGCAGAAGAAGACTTCCATAGTGTAAATTAACGCAAAGCATCAAGGGATTTCATATAACAACACTGAGCTGTGTAGAGCCTGTTCTTGCATGATTCACACACCTTCTCCCCCAAATTGATTTGGACATGTTCCAATAAAAGCTATGCAACAATAGGTACTCAATTGTCGGAGTACTGATCCATATTTGGATCAATAGCACTAATATGTATATCTCAAAAACCTACAGACATTTAGAAAATAGACATAACAATAGGGACAGGGACTGGTCAAGATGTCACAAATTGTTACAGGACCCCGAATTCGTATTGTTAAGACAAAAGATTGATGAAAATAACTTTACTGTAAATAACAGTATATTATCAAGGCCTAAATAACTTTCACCTTGAAAAAAATGATTTTGCTTATATACACAACAGAGGTGATTGCGTAATGCCTTAGTGGAATGCATACATATGCATGGCAATCACACATAGAATTGCATTAGCCTAGAGATGCCACTCGATAATCAATGTATCTCGTTAAACGTAAACATTAATTCCGGGCTTCAAAAAGATATCAAGTCCAATGTGGATGTTGTTTTAAAATGGGGATATCTGTAAATACAGATGATCTACCTCATGCCCTAACAACAGGTGTCTCTCTCTTTCACTGTATATGCACGTGGTCTATTAAATAAATAAAAAATGCAAACCTCTAAGCACATCAAAATCATCTATTTTGGACGAAATATAAAAAGTTGAATAGGAAAAATTCAAAACCTGGGAAAATAAATCTGGATGAATCAAAAACCTAGTTAAATGCATCCTATAATCCTGTTCCTATGACCCAAACGTGATAATGCATCCATAATCAATAATACATTTCAACAATGTATTATCAATAATGGTGCATATATTTTTGTTAAAACTTACTTCTCCCATGTTCCTTTATGAATTTTATGAGTTCTTTGTATTCGGCAAGCTCTTTGTAATCGTGATAGGGCAAGGCTTCAACTGTGACATTTTCTTCCTTCAAAACTGAATAAATTCCTTCAGAGAGAAAATAATGTGGTCTATCATCTTGTCTCAAATCATGGAAAATCAAGGTAGCACGAGTTGTCCAATTAAATTGTGAGTGAAGAACATTTGCAAAATCTCCTAATTTCTTAGTGGAGGGTCCGGTGCGCACAATTGTTTTGAACTCGTCCCCCATGTCAAACCCCCATGCTGGCCCTCCTGCCGTTATCAATGGGAGTTTCCAGTGGGATGCAAATCTTCCCACTGAAGCGACAGAATACACACATCCAGGTCCAAAGAAAGCATCTGGTTTATTATAAAGTCTGATATCCACAGCAATGATTTGTGCCTTGTTTTCAGCGCAAAAACCAGTTATTGGGTCTGCTGTGCTGAAATTCAAAATGTTCATAGACTGTCCTATAGAAATCCCATATTTCTTTTGAAGACTCTCGTGCGCCATAAGGATGGCAGGGTAAACTCGCGGCAAAGCCCATGGATACTTCTGATAATTATCGGGAAGCATTACCGCAACAGTGATATTTTTTGCTAAACTCACTCTACACCTGGCAATGAAAGACCAAAAGAATGCCGCACATAAAAGGTATCGAAGTTCCGTTTTAAATCCCATGGTTTCAGTTCTTATGCACAAGGAAATCCAAGAAAGGAAACTCTGGTTTGAGTTCACCTGGAGAGTGGAACGAAGACAGGCGCTGCTGAAACCAAACCATGTGTCTCTTTTCTACCACCAAACTAAGTCTATTTAAAATGAACTGCTGTGCCATCTATTCATCAACTAGAAAATATTGCTGTATTGTTTAGTTGTTGTTTTTGTTCTACTGTCCAAAATCGGATTTCCCAACCATTGTCAATTCAGCGTAGTTGTCTTAGTAACAGCACAAGACTCCCCCTCAGAGTGATAACATACATCCAGATGACTAGAACTTAAATCAGGGCACACTTCTGCACAGCCCCTGCACGTCATTTCGCAGAATTGCATTTAAAAACAAAGGGCGCCCTCTGCCTTCTGCCTAAAGCCGGTGCGTAAAAGTAAGGGGGTCATTTTGGAGGTAACACATGTAAGCTTCATTGTTAAAATAATTTGTCAATCCAGCATTATAATATAAATATAAACTTCCACATTGTACTTAGCTTTTTAGACATTAAGCAACATTTTCCAATGAAAGCATGTATCTCAAATTGAATAACAAAGTTTTACAACTCGGTTGAACAACTAGGTTGGACTTTCACAAAGTTCGGTTACAAATTTAACAAATGTTTAAAACATAAAATAATGCTATGCCACCTTTTTAAAAGGGATAAAAAAACGATATACTTTTAGCCACAAGAGGTCAGCCACAAAACAGAAAGTTTTGCCAGAGATACAGAAAATATATCTGCAGCTGTTAAGTTATTAACTTGAATAAAACATTTGGAAGAGGATTCCAAGAAATCAGAAGGAAAACAACATAATTCAAATCACAAACTTTTTTTTATTATTATTTTAGACAATGGATAATATTGCAAAAAAGAATTAACATACAAGGAACATACAAGGAACTTCAACATACAGCAAAAAGCTTTGTAATGGATAATCTAGCCACTTGTCAATTCTATGTTCAGTAAACTATCCTAAACAATGTATCCTGGTCATAGCACTGGGGTTTGTTTAAAGATTAACTGTGCACAACAGTAATTGAAAAATAGTGGTCAGAGGGGGATAGTAGACTTCACATTCACAAAACCCCAAGGCATGCAGCCACACACTACCTCAACCTCAATGTAAGTATTCGAACATTCTCACACATTTCCGAACCTATACCGGAAGGTAGTCTCAGTTGGAGTTGAAGAGTTTGTTTTCAGACCGAAAGTCTTTTGGAGTCCTATTCTTACTACATCACGTGCATCTTGCTTTTTACCTTTCTTTCCACTCTCACTCAACCCCTTACTTCTAAGTCAATCGTCTATCAGTTTGTGGAGCGAGGAAGTCTGTAGACACCGGCGGACACCACCAGCTGGTGGTCTCGCACCTTTCTCTGCAGGAATGCCTCCAGCTCGTTGACGTCCATCTCCGTGACGACGGGTCCCGTGGCGACGAACATGCGAAGCATGGCATGAATGCGCTCCAGGGTCATGCTTTCCAGATTGGTCAGCATAGCCTGGATGTAGGCCCAAAACAACTACACGGAAAGGATAACAAAAGCTGTTAGAAGAGCAAAAAGACAGTGTGTGCGATTCTGTGGCTGTGTGGGTTTGGGTCTACGTGCCTCGGTGTGTGTGAATGATTGTGTACATAACTAAATATATTTTCTGGATTTTTCTCAATTTGTGTATGTGTCTGTGTGTGGGGAGTGTGTGTTTGCATTCCATTGTTATCAATTGAACGCGTATGGCAGATTGTGAGAACCCCCACCTGTAGCTTCTCCTCCCTCTGCTCTGACTGGGTGGTGGTGTTGGAGTCTCCCTCCTCGTCGCTGTCGATCAACATCACACCCCTCTCCGGCCTCTCCCTGGAGGAGCCCGTCTCCAGGACAGAGTAACGGGCCCCAGCCTCCTCCTTCAGGACCCCCTGCTGCTGCCATAGGGCCAACTTCCTGCGCACCATCTCCTGAGGCACGCCCAGCACCCCACTCAGTTCCTCCAGGCTCCACGAGCCTGCATGGACACAGGGTTTAGTGTTCAGTTATAACCTATTCAATAGCACCGTGGGGCCATCAAATGAGAGACATCATGAGGAAAAAAATACATTCAAGTCAGAAGTGACTTGAGAGTGTAAAAACACAGATAAAAAAAGTAGCAAAAGGAATATGTTTGAATTCCTACTGAAACATCTATGGCAATTAATTTGAATATCTTACAAAAACATATTTCAATATTTATTATTGAATATAATATAGCATATTACACTCTTCAGTTAAAACAAAAAGTGGGTTAGAAAACCTAAAGCACAAAGCCGTAAAAGCCCCTAATCAGAACTTCTCAGAATGACAAGTTTAGATCCACCACTATAGGTCAATCCGCAATTTGATCTGAGCGGGAAATGGCGCTCACACAAGTTATACCCAACATTGTATTACAAGCAAGCAATTCTGAAAATAATTAAGCACCAAATGTATCTTATTCAGTAAGGCTGACTATACGAGGGGTTTACTATGGCAATAACTACTGACTCTTGTCTTGGAAATGCAAGATGATGGCAGCGTGAATGGGGGACACTGTCAGGTTTGTCAGGGTCCGGTCCTCCAGCTCTACATCCAGGGTGACTGACCCCAGGTGGTGCTTCCAGCTAAGGGTCCTCATGGCCTAGTGACCGAAATAAAAAGGAATGAATCAGCTGACAAATGATAGTTCAAGCTTCAAGGAGGACAACTTACGCAGTCCTCTGCCACAATCTTGGACTTGGTCACCTTAAGCTTCTCATAGCGGTGTGTGTAGGCCTCCATGGCTTGTGAGGCCAACGCTGGCAGCTCCATCTTCTCCTCCTTCAGTGGAGGCCAGAACTCAGAGGAGAGGATCATGGCAGACAAGGCTAGGGGTGGCTGCTCCTCCTCTCCTAGCCTGGACTCCTCCTCACGGATGTTACTGTTGATCCTACGGGAGTCCGCCACATCCTAAGGAGAGGGAGAGGATGACAATGTAAGAGACTGTGGTAGAAATATAAAGAGGAAATGCAAGTTTTAATTTTCTTGACTGTGTGAGTGTGTGTCCGAGGGCTTGTAAAAAAACTTACATCAACAGCACATACCCACAGTTTATTGTGCTACACTGGATATAAATACATCATCATTTTTGGCGACCTTGAGTGCCTTGAAAGGCGCCTTATAAATGTAATGCATTCTTATTATTATTATCATCAGTGTTGAATCTTTAATTAATGTGTGGTAATTAATTCATAGTTTATATACCTTTAGCATGACCTCGCAGTAGTGCATGTGGGACTCCCCAAACCGCAGCTTGAGCAACTCCACATTACGAATCTCCCTGCAAGCACACAGGAAATATAAAGGCTTGCAAGGCACCCGAAACTTCCACCACAACATTCATGAGAAGAGCTGGCACAACAGGCTTACAAACATCACTGATGGTGTAGCATATGAAACCGATTGTGATGCCATCTATGAGACACAACACATTTTTCTTTGTCTATACAATTTCATGGAACATGAAATGTTCAAGGTAATCACACTGACAAATGAAAGAGAATAAGATGGAGATATGCTCGAGATGGAACAGTTCAGATTGTGTACCTGGCAGTGTTGTAGTTGAGTTGGTGCAGGAGCCTATCTGCCAAGACTGTCCTATACTCATCTATGAAGATCTCTTTACTACCGTAGATACTGACCAACAAGCTGATGATGTCGGATGAGCGGCGTTTAGAGCCCATCTTATCTGAGGATCAAAGAGAGGTATTAGGGAGCGAAGCGTTCCAAGTGAAAAGATTCAGAATCTGTACAAGTATAATTAGCATTTTACTGAAACCAGACATATACAACACTATTGTTATAAATAATTCTAAGTGAGTGTCTGTGTATGCCTGGAGTTTCTCTTTTATCATACTCACCAGTAACGGCATCTGTAGGGTCTGGTGTCCATTCTTCTGGGTCGCTGCCCTCATCATCACTGTCCTGCGTCTCCAAGGTAACAGGGTCAGCCCGCGACAGCTCGTTGGCCAGGTCACAGCAGCCCTCAGCATCTCCTGTCAGACTGGCCACAATCTGCCTCACTGTGTCCTCCCGTGTCCTGCGCACAGCCAAATAAAGCCCATCTAATCAATTCAAACATTGCCATGTTTAGAGAGGGATTCTAAACATCAACTAAAGCTTTCTTATTGTTCATGCTTAGAAGACACATGAGACATTAATGTGTGATGCAAGCGATGGCTACAATGCACATTAGCGCAAAAACACCAATAGACACAGCCATACACACTAACCTTAGATACTTGCGTATAGGCTGACAGGCTACCTGGAGCATGACCATGGAGGGGTCAAGCTCCCGCAGAGCCTTAATGGCTGAAATGTACACAGTGATTATGTCAGCGGTGTGCACTCCTACAGGGGGACAGGAACAACATCATCAATAATTCAACAGAAATTAATAACTGAACACCTTCAACTCACTAACTAAACTTATTTAAATATTATAAAAATTCCTGTCACAAGTAGTCAGCCTCCTAGATCTTCATTGTCCTCAAAAGCTACACTTGCCAGGATGGAGTAGACGGGTCTCAAAGGCAGATTTTAAAGAGCTGAGAAGCTGCTGTCTTTGATTGGTTCTTTCCAGGCAGAACTTTAGATCTTCAATGGCAGGCTTTGACTCTGGAAAATCTTAAATGGAAATGCTGCGTCACTCACACTATCAGGATTAATAAATGTAATATGGTAGGAATTATTCTGCCTCTAAGCCAACAGCTCTCCCTCTTATTTTCAACCTCTCACCTCTGATGATGCTGAAGAGCTCTTCAATCCTCATGTTGACGTAGATTCTGCAGAAGAACTGGTGCATGTGGCACCTCCAGCGCTGCAGCACGGCATTGGTTGGTTGGCCCATCTCTCCACTTGCTGTACCGTTGGCCACTGGGAGCATTCCCCCTCGACTCACCTCACTCGCAAACACTCTGCTCAACCAACCAAGCACCAGCTCCAGCCACTGGGTGGAGGCGTCAACAGAGAATGGAATAAAAAAAAACTATTCAAACTATTGCACGTTACAAATGCCCTGTAGAGTTCCATGTTGTTTCATGAGTCCAATATAATATGTGGCCGTCTGGTTCTTAATATTTCACAACGAAACTGGTAAAGCTTTTGAAATTTCCTAAATTTATTACCATAACTAGCTTGTAATGGACAGTTAAGTAATCAAAGAAAACACTGTACCTCTTGAAAGTCTAAAAGGAAGGATCTCTCGTACTCCCCCCTACAGTGCTGCTCCATCCTCTGCTCTATTAGCTTGTGTAGTATGGAGGTCACCGCCTCGGAGCTCACCCTCTCTAGCAACTGCAGTCTGGAGCTGGAAGGAAACAATTTCAAATTGCAATGACAAATTCAAAGCTCAAACATTATATTTTAAATATGGGACACATAGACAACATAAATCCATAATGAACATTTACGTTCAACATCATATTACAGACAACCCAAAAGGGTTGTTTTTAAAGGGAAAATTAGGCATTTAGTTGGTACCAGTAGTACTTGACATTAAAATAACAAAAATGTTCTTTAATTCCTGGTGGACAACAATTCCACTAACTCACAGTATGCGGCTGAGCTCTTGCAGTTGTTCCAGGGCCTCTTGGCACCAGCAGCACTGGGTAGGGACAGCACAACCGGGACACAGTCCTCCGTCGGGCCCCCCAGCCCCCTCCTCAGCCTCTCCTGCCTGCCACTCCTGGTTCATGTGTACAGAGAATGTTCTGCTATAGAACTCTAGTACTCGTTCCTGTAGGATAGCAGAAGGGGAGAAAAGAAGGATGGCCCGGATAACAGAAAAAGCCCTCTCTTGCAGACCCATCGCTCCAGGACCACAGAGCCCACCCCTGCCCTCGTCCTGCCAGGTGCCCAACCTCTCCAAACCCCCTGAAAAGATAAAACAATGGGAAACGTTGACACCCGATTAGATAAATCAACATACATTTATGTTTGTTTGATATAAATGGAAATATCCATGTACCTTATATTTTTTTGCTTTAGCCTGAACAGGTATAGGTGTACTGTAAGTTTTTTATTTTTTTATTTAATGCATTTAAACTTTTAGACTGGTAAAGGCCTTGGATTTACCTAGAAAAGGTTCCACTTTATCCAGCAGTGTATGAAAGGCCAATAGGAGAACCCTGGCTCTGTCCTTCTCCTCCAGATCCGTGTCTGGTTGTTTGAGTCCAGCCCAGAATTCTGGAGCCACAGCTGTTGTAAGGCGAACTTGCAGGGTCTCCAGAAGCCATCCTTCCAGAAACTGACCTAGTCCGTTTGAACATAGCAAAGATAGGGACTCGGAGAGCGTCTCCTCAGAAGGGGTGACATTTCTGGGCACAGGTGATACCTAAAAAAAATGTGCATAGGGACTCAGATTGCGTGCAATGCCCTATTTGATCTAGCAATATCAATTCGGGAGCAGTCAACTATGGTATTAATTGTATAGTATTAGGCTAGATTGTGACTGTACAACCGATACGCACCAGAACAGACGTGACTGTTTCCCACGCACAGGGAAGCTCCTGAGGTACTGAAAATGACATTTCTGAAAAATGCTCTATCTTCAGTCCAGGACAAATTCAGTAACTATGAATCATCTTCTTCGGTATTTACATGCGATTTCCAAGGAACATACTCAACATTTAAATTGTCTAAACGTTTATTTGGGACTGTGCTTTGTAACATGACAAAGTACATATTTAAAAAACGCAATTACATTTAATTTGAAGCTCTAAAGTTATCGCGCTCTCCGATGCAGAATATGGCGCTTGAAAATGACGTCAATTGTTGGCGGAAATCACACATATTTGGCGGAAGAGTTCGTGACAGTTCGTCGCCTTCTTCTATCTCTATGGTAGCTGTCTGCTTTGACCGCCGCATTGTCAGTTGTCCTGGAAACAAGTTAGATGGAGGAACTTTGAAATATTCAGTGTTCCTCTCTAACGGTTGGACATCGACTGTTCGACAAACGTAACTGAAGAGTAAGTATTAAGTGAAGTACACTTTCGAAGTGTGTAAAAGTGCGTGCACGGTGAATGTCGTCTAGCTAATTATGATTGCTCTCGACTCAAACAGGCGGGGTCGGGAAACGGTGTACGCGGCAATACCGGTGTCCTGCCGTAAGTCAATTAAATACCTAGCTAGCTAGTTAAGCTATCTATCCACTCCGTCTCAAACATGTCCCAGCAAGGAGCTGCTCTTCAGACTTACAACAATGAGCTTGTCAAGTGTAAGTGATGATTTTTTTTTCTAATCTAACGTTAGATGGTGTCAACTGTCATTAGTCCTGAACGATCACTTACACTTTCTTAACATTAAAATATCTAACAACATAAGACCCAGAGCCCTTAAAAGGAATATGATTTTTAATTTACTATTGACAGAGCACAATCAATGCTATTTCAATAAAAACTGAATATCTCAGACTGCCAGTTGTAAAAAATAAGAAATATTTGCATCAATATAGCTTCAGACAAAATGCCTTACCGGGGCCATTTGAGACCCATGGGAAATAACCTGGGTCATTTAAATCATAGACTTTTAGTGTGTCATCAAAACCATCATACATCAATCCTCTATGACCGATAATTAATTGTATCTTGGAGTCTCAGCCTGATACTCCCAGGAGAGCCTACTACATTGTATTAAGAAAGGAAATCCTCCCTCCCTCTACCACACAATTGGATATACAAGCTAGGATTGGTGTGGCACTGCAACTATGGTGTAGAATATAATTGAGTCAGTAACTCCTTGGTAGGGGTTTGACGAGGCTAAATATGGTGTGAAGGTTCTTTTTCATTAACGTGTGATTGAGCTCCCAGCTGCCACTCCTTTCCCTCCTTCATTTATCACAGGCTCCAGGAATGGCCTGAATCAGCGGGAACCCTCTGCTGATTTAACAAGGGTAGGGCTTCTCAGCCCGGCACTTGATAAAAAATAAAATACAAAAAAGAAACTGAGTACTGCAGAATACATATAGGCTACTGCATCCTTTTGTTCTGGTAGACAAATGGTGGTAACTTTTATTATAATTTGTCTATTTTCTCCAATGCCCTCTTTGATGCTGTGGTGGATTTGGACACTATTGGATTGTTTAATTTGTTATGTAGAGTATAAGAAAACAGGTCTATGAAATAGTCTTTTAAAATGTTGTGTAATGCCCTCCCCCTTTTAGGTATTGAGGAGCTGTGCTCCAAGAGGGATGAGCTGAACCGTCAGATAACCCTCGAGGAAGAGGAGAAGACTCGTCTGCAGCACGACATTCGGGTCCTCTCTGAAAAGTTGTGCCGTGTCAACGAGAGCCTGGCCCGCAGACTTGCTGCCCGTGCCGACTTTGACAAGACCATTGCAGAGACGGAAGCTGCCTACATGAAGGTGAATTTCTTGGCCCAGACAATGCTTTTGTGGTGTTTTAAACATTTTGCTATCATAGAGGCAATAAGTGATAAGTGCTGTAGACATAAGTTTCTACAGCGTCTTCAGTTAAATGAGCTTCATTCACATACTCACCAATTTATTTTAATTTGCAAATGTTTTAATTTCTTCCTGTATTTATTCCTAAATGTAGTTAATGTTTGTTCTTCATGCTGAGGAATAGTCTCCATCCCCTATTTTGCCTCTATAAACACACAATCATACAGCCTAAAAAGGTTTCTTGTGGGCCATAAACAAACACCCACCAGTGTCACTAATTAAAGAAAACAGGAAACAGTGTCTAGAGATCCCTTTAACTTGTGCACATTGTCCTGTTGTTAAAGTGTGAGTCCAAACTGATGCTACGAACCCATTGTACCTAGTTCCAATGTTCTTCATGTAATGCGGCTACTTTATCAATGTATTGTGTTCCCCTCAGATTCTGGAGAGTTCCCAGACCTTATTGAGTGTCTTGAAGAAAGAGACAGGCAATCTGAGTAAATCTCCTGAAGCCAGAGCAAAGGACTATTGACATTGGTGGCTCTCCTTTCAATCCTTCAGTAATTCCAGAATAAAATTGGATCAACACTGGTTTAGGTGGAAGCGCTCTTGCATTCTTTCCTTGCACAAAAATAGGTTTGGGAGATTTAGAGATTTGTCGAATCAGGAAGAGTTTTATTCTTCAATCTACTCTCTTACTCGTAGCCTTCACAGAAAGCGCTACAAAACGATGGCACCAGAAGACTGTATGCAAAGAGATTTGTTAATTTGAGCTGTTATTATTATGACCAAAATACAACCATGTTGAAACAGCTTTAAGGCTTCATCTATTTATTTAGCTTTCATTTGTACAGGTCTGACATCTTTGTTTGTTTTTTATCGACAAGTAATTTTTTTTTTTACAGAAGCACATGTTTATCGTGGCAAAGATTTACAGACAACGAAGAGAAAAATTAACAAGATGGGCCATCTACAGAAGCTAGCTACAATAGGAAAGACTGGAACTGTTTATTTTCAATAGGAATAGACAGAGTAAAACGTAATTGTCCAAGGCAGAGTGACAGTTATTTTTGATCCCATGTGCACTTCTGAAGCACACATTCAAGTGTACAGGACTACACCTCAGCAATAATGTCAAGAGTCTTGCTAGTGTTACATTTATATATGACCAATGACGCATCCCAACATAGTGTTGTTTCTCAGGCCCCCGCTTCAATAAAAGCTACCTTTAAACATCACCAGATTCCCAGAAATGGCTGATGACCAGGTCTGGGTATTGGTCTTTTAATACAGCAGTGTACACGAGGACAACGGGTTACTGTGTCACTCACTTTGTGGGTGACTGCAACAAAGTGGACAATCAAATTCCATTATGAGTTTAAGACAAGAAAATAAAATTGCATGTGAACATGGCAATAATGGGCAGTGTGCATTCAGCTTGCTGTTTGTTCCTTGTAAATTCTTATGTACCCCTTTCCACTTTTATCTAGCGTGTATTCCCCATGGAGGTGTAAAACAAAGCCTTAAAATGACTGCAAATTAAAATACAAATCTTTACATTGAACCTACAGACTATATCCCAATAGTTCTAAATCTGATACGGTTGCACATTAAAAAATGGTGCAGGCCTACATTGCAAATTCAATCACAACTGTTTCCTTCAAATGTAAAAAGACAAAAAGCAATTATAACAAGAGAAGCAAGTCATACAGTAATAATTTTTACCAGAACATCAAAGTGGAGTGTATAGAGACTGTACATCAATACTGGCCAAAAAGAGAACTTCAAATCATGAGAATATGAGTAGTAGCCCTCACAGCAACACTCAAATTAATTGGCATTCTGAATAAAAATTTGTTTGTGCAGAGGTAAAAAATAAAAAGTTTGAAAAATGTTTAAATAAATCATTACTCAGTCACAATATGCATTCTCTCAGTCTCTTTTATACGCACTCTCAAACACGCTCTCGTCATTTATTCTAATCTATGTTGCTTTCATTACTAAAATGGACCAGATCACTCTATGGAATGTGAAAGTATATGAGGTCCGACTAAAAATATCAGAGGTTATTTACTCTGCAGTGTTGAAGGAAACACTCAGTCTGAATTCACTCTTTCAACTCAATAATCGGCAGTTTGATATATTTAAAGAGACAGGCAAACTTCAACTTTAGGAAGGAAAAATTGTTGACAGTTTGATTTGAGATTTGCTTTCAAAACACAGTATCTGTTACTAAAGCATGAGAACACGTATACTGAAATATGGACACTGTCCTTGTTTTAGATGATATTGCTTCAGAATATTTGAATACATGCTACAGTATGTTTGATGATCTTTGATATCAATATTATCAGTCATTTTTCAATAGTCACCATGGTCACCTCTCAAATGTTTAATCATAGATCATGCTATGTTGGTTAAATATTTATGTTAAAATCAGCCAAGTTAATGTCATGTAGGGAAAATGTTGAAGTTTACTAGTCCGTAGATTCGAGTGCTAATCTTCCATGTTTTGTCAGCAAACATACAAAACCTAAAGGAATACTGAAGCATTTCAATAAAAAGCCACCAAGTTAATCAAAATCAGGACATGCAGGTAAAAAAACAGCAATATAAACCAGGATTGTGGCACCCTTCTACTAGTTTGTCTTTTGTTATTTTTGATCTACAATCTGTTTAATCTAGGATGAGTGTCTTCCTGGACAAAAAAAACGATGGAAACATTTTTTTTTTTTTTTTTGTAAAAGTGCACGTGATGTAACTTGTAATGCATTTGAATAGCCTACAAAGTGTAATCCCCCCTTGCAACACAATCTGAACAATGGCCACCTCAAGTTGTTAAAATATTCAAATGTGCTTGTTGCCCAGGCCCGGACCTGGCTCTACATTCTGGGAGTCCTTAGGATACGATAACACTGAGTCACATCACCATGGTACGGACGGAGCTGATGGCTTCCTGGTCTGTAGAGACACTTCCCGAAGTGATCATTTATGACTTCACATCTCCAGCAAGGACAAGTAGAAACAGATAGATGGTCTAATAGATCGACAGCTAAATAGATTGATTGATAGGTAGACCGGTAGATAAGATAACAGACATCAAGGAAGACAAGCCACAACAGGGTTGTCTGTGTACCACGAAGCTTGGAACCCAGCATGAACAGTAATTTCATGCCTTCCACCCTTACGGTTCATTTAGATCAGTCACGATTCTTGGATACAATCCACTCGCTAGTAGTGAGGGAGATAATGAGACTTGGAGACCTTGAACTTTTGACGGTTCCGCTTTCTAGGTTTCATCATGGGGACAGTTCATCTGCTTTGGGTTTTGTGGTCTTTGTGACAGACTCCTGAGTCTCTAACATATCTAGACAGAACGACTGCTTTGACTGGAGTGTGACTTTAAGCTGGAGTTTTATTCAAAGTGGCTGGGTCTGATCCTGTAGGTGAGGTTCTTAGTGTCCTGGCTGGTTCGGGTTCAGAGTCGCGTTTGGTCCAGTTAGGTCAGAAATACAGGGCAGGCTCGCTGCTAAAGTCTGAGAGAGAGGAGCTGTCTGCTGGGGTGAGCTGATAACAAGAGGAGAAGAAAGCAAAGTATATATATATATATATAATATAATGAGTATAGATATAACCAAACGATAACTCACGTAAAACAAATTGTTTGTCACAACATAAATGCACTACAAACATTGTCTCACCATAACGTCCTCCGACATTTGGGAATTGGTCTCCCCCTGGTAAACTGGGTCATCCAGCTTGTGCTCTTGCCAGGCATTGAAATCTACGGAATGCTTGGGAGTGTAATTTGACAGATCTGAAAATGTTCAAAGGAAATAAGCAACGTCAGCAGCATTCTCACAAAAGAAAGTCAGAGAACACTCGAAAGATGTTGATTACTTATCTGGTAGAATGAATGCGAGAAGATAAGAAAATACTTCATTTGGCTACTCTGTTGACATGCACTTCATGGCTGGACATGTAAATAACTGCTGGTGAAAATTCCCTTCAGTGAGGACAATATATTTGGATGCAATTCCAATTCAGTCCTCCAGGTGTCCCTTGTGCTACACAAAAAAATAACAAATGCCCCCAAAAATGCATAGCAGCCATTTGTAGATCACCAATAGGCCAGAGAGGATCGATTTCTTCCCCTTATATGCCCTAATTTCCTTTAGAACACATTTCATTAAATGTATCCCTTTACATTCCATCTTCCCTTTTGTCATACTTTCCTATCTCTCTCTCTTATATCCCATCCCCTCTTTTCCTCTCATTCTTTCCATTTCCTGCTTTGTTTCCCTCCATTCCCATCCCATCCCCTCCCCCTGTGTCTGGTTGGAAGGCCGTGGATGTCTCACCGGTGCTGTTGCTGTTGTGGGCCGGGGAGCTGGTGAAGCTGGGACGGGGGATGTGGATGCGCCCCACCATGCTGGGCTGGTCGTCTTCTCTTACTCCTCCCTTTCCATCCTCTTCCTCCTCCTCCTCCTCCTCTCCACTGTCCCACAGGCTGCTCTCTGAGGGATACTCAAAGGTGCTCTGGAGGCTTGACTCGTTGAAAGTGATCTTTAGCTTTATGAAGGAAACAGAGAGAGCAATAGAAACAAGAAGGCGCGATGGAAAGGGAGATAGATAGGACGAGAGATAAATCAAATATTACTTGGTGGAACAAAGACCATGCAAGTTATGCGGTTGTCCAGGGGGTTTAGTCAAATCATTTATCTCCAGGGGAATGAAGAACCAGCATCATGTCACTGCATAAAGACTGTGTCCTTTCATGTGCTTAATTAGCATATTCATAATTAAACCGAAACAGTGCTTGGGTATTTCAATACTTCACAAAGCTAGGCATTGCAGCCTATAAGCTATTTTTAGCCCAAAAAGTACTTACATTAAACTCTATGGTACTCACTGACTCCAAGTCACATAAATAATTTGTGTAAAGTAAATGAAGCAGAAATGTGTTTTCCCCCAACATAACAATTTAATTCACATAAACATGTAGAAGGAAACAAGTGAAAAAGCACATAACCACATCAAATATTAACCTAAACTATTCTTTCCTTATTGCCATGTAATCACATCAAACTGCCTTAATCAGCATGGGGATATCAATTAAATTCACAATATGCCATGTCTACATGAACTCTATACCGGGAAGCTAAGGCTAGGCAATCATATCAATCATCACATTTATTGATGGCAAAATAAAGCCTATAGCAATTTAGAGGGACTTGTAAGTTTGACCTTTGGATGTAATTGGACCCGGGCTCCATCATAGCGGATCGAGCAGGTGTCAGCTTTGCAGGATGCTCTGGCACTGTGTGATTGACGGCCAGGGAGCCTGCTGTATGACAAGTTCTTTTGGCAACACCACAGTCCTCCGGGGATTGACACCGTGTTCAACCAAGTTGTTTAACATGACCGGCTATTTTGCAGCCTCAAATCCGACAGAGGTTTAGGCTTGTAAAGTTTTTTTTAAATCTTTTACTGCAACAACGATTTGTGACTATTAAAAAGGAAGGCTCAGACAAGTTTTTGGGACTCTTCCCAGCTGCCCGCAATCACCTTAGATTTAGTCACACGCACACACACGCACGCATGGACGCACACACGCACACACACCTCTAGCCAGAAATGACCACACTCTTGACCCAGTCCACGTGAGGCCAGCCTCCGGTGTACCTCTTTCCAAATGGCTCTGTCTCCCCAGAGGAGGCACCGCTCTAATTCATTCCTAATCTGCAGCACAAGGCCGCCAAGACAGGCACTACCGTCCAGGGCTTGGCCCGATCCCCTGGCCCAGTTCCTGTCCCAGTCCCAGCTCGTCCAGGCCTGATGGCCCCTTGTATTAAACAAACCTCAGTCTGACTCAAAACAGGCCATAATTGCGAGTAGAACACGCAAGCCAGGCATTGTGTGAGCGATAATGGGAGATTTACATGTTCCATTTCTAAGCCCAAAATTCCAGATCCATTGAGTGAACAAATTCCTGAGATTTATCTTGTTTTAGTTCAATAGGTCAATTTAGTGGTGGCAGTGATGCACAAACAAACAATTTGTTTTTCTGGAAAAATTATTTCGTATTGTTAATGCAATCTGTTGTACAACTGTGCTGTTGACCAAAATGTGTTAATCATTATAACTTTAGGGTCCTTCATGAGGCCACAATGTATTGAGACCACTGCTTCTATGTGTCAAATTTTAACAAAAAACAATTCCTCTAACTAGCTCACTCAATACAAGGCGGTTCTCATTCTTTTTCTTTTCTGACGTCAACATGTTAATTAAAAGACAAAGTAAGAGAGTTGGGTCAGTTATATTGTTGAGATCATATTAGTGCACAGGATACTGCTGTCATCTTCACCACACTAGAATTCATACACTTGCTAGTTTTGCAAAGTTTGTGTATAGAATCAGATTCTTAAGATACAATCAATACATTTGAATCCATTAAGGGATCAGCGGTGGAGATCCAGACTTAAAACACACTTCAAATAGTATTTTCAATCTGCTGCTGATTTAACGGGACAACCTTGGCCTTTCAGTGACAGCCACCACATCACTCATTTTAGGTTGCACCGCCCCTTCCTGTAAACGTTAAATGCCATGGAGCTGCCATTGAAAAGAGCATTTGTTGCAGACATAAGCCATTTTTAGCTGTAAGCCCCTCCCTCTGTTCTGCTAAACGTTCTTCAACCTAAGCACTTCCATGCCGTGCTCAGACAGCATCCTGTTTAAGAGGAAGCCACTTGATGGCAAACATGGGTATCAATAAATCAGACCGGCCCATGGGTTTGCTTCCCCTCTAGGCCCAGACCTATTTCTCCATCTCTCTCTGTTTTTCCTTGGGCTCCCTCCAGGGCACCCTGTCTTTCTTTCTCCAAGTCTTGGCTTAGGCTTCGGGGCCAACCCCCTTCTTTGTATCTCTCTATCTCGCTCTGTCTCTCTTTGTCGGTCTGTCTGTCTCCATGACTCTGTCTTTCTTCCCTTCCCATTGGCTGTCCATCTCTGGCTCTGATAGAAGCCTGTATTATCGAGGCCATTGCCCCTCTTTTCCTGTCCCATCATGTCCTTTGGCTCTAGGGCATGCTGACAGAGGGACAATTCAAGCTGCCGGCTCTTGCCAATCACTAAACAACTTCTCAGAATGGCACGGTTGGCTTTTAGTTACTCGTGCACAACAGTTCCTACGTTTTAATTAGGAAACATGAGTAGTTTTGGAATTTGTTTGATACAGTAATACGTTATTTTAGCTGATCTGAATATTTGTCAGCCACTCAAATAGAGTTCAGCAGCTAATAGGTAAACTCTAGATGACGACAAACAAAAGAGGAGGGAAGTGGGCATAAAAGTGAAAAAGAACGAAAGCGGCAGAGAGAACGGCAAATATCCTGGTATTGTAATGTTCCCAGGCTAGCAGGAAAGTTGGCCAGCGAGAAGGGCTACTAAAATACAAGGCTTGCTTGTGTGTGCGCGTGTCAAGGCTATTGTACACATTTAGATATCCGGGTGTGCATCTTCAGAAGACTGGATCTGAGCCCAAAAGTACCATAAAAGTATGATGGGAGGGTTGCGTGTATGAGTGTTGTATGGATACACGTCCGGTTGTTTGTACTCTTTCCTAAGAGAGTAGAGTGGAGCACCTAATTACAGCTAAGCTCCTGACAAGTAGTTAATATTAGAATCTCCAGTAGTAGCCCTGGACAAGCCTCGCAGTTTAACCACGCACGCACCAAACCGCTGAAGACAGAGCGGATCACCGATCAGAGTTGGACAGGCACAACATGTCTTACAATCTACTGCCAAATTGATTCTAGGTTAGCCAATAGGAATCTAGTGTTAGATATCTATGAAATCTCTGCTAGTAGAAATGAAAAACTGAAATCTAAATATTGATAAAGAATCAGAATGGAATATGGAATATGTGAAGCCATGCTGCATGATTTCAGATGAGATATGATGTGAGCACTTTTTGCAGATCTTTCACTCCACCATTCATTAGACCAGGAGCTTGTTACATTTTTACAGCAGTAACAAATAAACAACTAGGGACACGAATACGCACACACACACACACACTTCCTCTTTCTCGTTTCACACACTCAAATATGTGACCGGTATCCCTCGTAGTTATGGATGAAGAGCAGAGCAACGGGATGTGAGATCCATCTTTACATTGCATGTCCCAAGTGTGTGTGAGTCACACCTCCACTGTGTGCCCTTTGAAGCAGGGTGTGGGTGTGTGTGAGTGATAAGCAACATAATGTACCTATACTATAGGGTTGGGATTAGCCCAGCTATATGTTGCAAAGATGTTGGCCGTGTGAGTCAGATAGAGAGAGAGCGAGTGAGAGAGATATGCAAGCAGTAGGAGGGAGATATATTAAGAAGCAGTGTTTGTTGCAGTATGTTGGTCTCTTAGATACAATAAAGACTGAAGGAATGAGTCATTCGGTTCCTGTAATTGATGAGACGTTAATTTAATGAAACATTAAAACTGTGGCACCTGCAACCACACCCAAGTTACAAGCCAAAAGCCTATAGCTCTCCATGAGGATCCCCGAGGTCACATTCATGTTCACATGCGTCTACGCATTACATGCATAGGAGCGGACTCAGGCACATGTTTGACCCTTCCTTATCCTGGAACCCTCATGACCTCATCGAATGGCCTCAGCGTGCGTTTCCAAGGCGCCGGGCGCCATGGATACGTGCGAATGTGAGAGAAATGGGAGTGTGGAAATGGAGTAACAGAAATGGAGAGAGAGGGATATCACAAGAGAGACAGAGGGGGCCGGGTGGGGGTCAAGAGAGGTGGAGAAGGTGATAGACAGACTGGGAAAGTAAGACTGACAGCTTTCAATGAAAATGTGGGATCATTAACAACAATAGGAGTTGGGTCAGGAAACTAAAGGACACTAGACTACTATGACTACTGTACATGGAAATATGCATCACGAAGCTGTTCGGAGTAAAACACAAATTTAAATGGGGTTCTAACTGCTAAATGTTGTTTTGTCACAGTTTGAGGGGAAATTTGAATATCAGATTTGCATCATATTTAAAAATTGCAGCAATAAACACTCTTCCAGTCAATGTTACAAACTATCTATGGTTATCGTGTGTCACGTTATGTGTTCTCCTCTCTTTCTATTAAATTTCAGTTCTTTTTATAACCCTCTTCAAGCCCCTTCTCGTCACTCTTTCCATCAGTTTCCAACCCACTCTCTCTTCTCTTTTCCTCTTTCACTGCACTCACACTCACACACACACACACACACACACACACACACACACACCCTGAATTAAACATGACCATGACAGTGAGGCTTTGCTAGCTGAATTTTAATTACATTGACTTTTCAGGATTGCATAAGTGACCAGAAGTGTATGGTGTGTGTTGTGTGGGGGTATCAAAATAGTTGCACCTTCATCAAAGCAGCATGGGTGCATAAACACACATAAACCTGAGCAAGCACATCCACCCATAGACAATAATGAAGACGGATGAATCTCGTAGACAATAAGCAGCACCATCCTAGCTCGGTGTTACACACGCACAAACAAACTGCCTACGACAAGGAGATCGCAAGGACAGAGTGGAAACATGAAGTGAGGTTTAAGGAGGAAGGAGGGGGAAGGGAGTGGCACCAGGAAGTAGTCAAGTGTTATGAAAGAAGAGGGCTGGAAAAGGACTGCTTACCGATAAATAATTAAACACAGTGGACTTTCACACTTGTAGCCCTAGACAGCACACAAGAATACAAGAGTGCCCTTTCATTTGCCTTTCTGGTTGAGTGAGACACTACTTAGCCATTCAAGTGGGGCTATTTTTACCCCTTCATACAAATTACATTTTACAACCAATAGGCCGTATTGTCAAGGAACATTGAGGAGGAAGCTGCACTTTTATTTCATATACATGTAAGGATACGGGCCACTGTGTCATCATGGCTTTGCTGTGGCGAGAGTAGAACACTGTGACATATTGCACATGTGCAGTTTGGTATTTGATGTCACTTAAAATAAATGTTCCTGTTATTACTAAATACCATCCCTTTTTACATCACATCATTTAATAGGCAACTCGATCACTACTGGTCTATTCTGTGCAGAAAAATACAAAAGTAACTAAGCTAAAGGTTTTGGTACAGACTAAACACAATCATGATCATACCTCAGATTTATACTCGTTGACCACCTTATTTAACTTGTTTTGTGTTTCTAGTCTATTCCACACGCGTATCCCTTTGACAGATATGCTTCTACATTTCACATTTATCTTTGTTTTTTCAAACATACCTAATCCTAAATTCACACTGCCTCATTCTGGTTTCAAAGAACCCCTGAATGCACTTTGGCGGTAAATTATGATGTGCTTTGTACATTATCTGCGCAGTTTTCAAATCAACTACATCACAGAACTATAAAGCATGCCGGTTACTAAATAATGCGTTTGTTGGTTCATATTAATCCGATTTATATGTATGTATGTACACGTGTGTCAGACAGCTGATGAATAGTGACGTGTGCACTGTGACAGCCTTCAACAAAGTTCCACATCCTCATTGTGACATGTGACATGACCCCGGTTGAGTGACAACCCAATGGCGATGATCCTTTATCAAACAGGCATTATCTTAGAGGGCTGGAACTGTTGCAAATGTCTAACCAGAATTCTGCACTTTTATTGATAAATGTATTAGAATCTAAAGCGCTCAACTACTCCAAGTCTATGCATTCTTATCTGGATTAAGGACATTCTGAGATCAATGACCAGAAAATCCAATCATTCTTTTTTTTATGAATGTTCAGACAGAATCATAGTTCAAATGGGTATATAGGTTAAATATGGTGTTTAAGCTGTTGGGCCTCCGTAATTGGAACAAAGGCTGACACATCTGATAGCATTAACATCTCCAGAGAACGGTTAGCAAAATTGCAGGCCAACACAACTTCAAAACCAAACCAAATCAAACCAAAAGCGTGAATGCATAGACCCCATTATCAAATAATTTGTTTTCCCCATTACATGTTACCCAGCGGAGCAGGGACAGGCCAGCACTGTGGCAGGAGGGGGGAGAAAAAAGCCAGGAAGAAACACATCAGCGGCTATGTTGGTGGCTCTGCCCATGACCAAACATATTTTTCCCACCATAATAACTGGTCACAGAAAGAGAGTGGACTTCAAAAACAGCTACTCCTCTGCTTCCTCCCTCTCTTGCTGCCAGTTGCAAAGCCCTTCCTTCCATAGCACAGAGAGGAGCAGACCAAAGGAGCAGGGCAGAACATAAAATACTATTAGGCTGCACCACTAGGGAAAAAAGTGGTTGCCCTGTAAATAGATATCCAGAAAGCTATTTACCCAGCTAGATATGCAAGGGAAATGGGGAATGCAAGTGAAATGGTGACAACGTTCCAAAACAAAAATGTAATTTGATACTAACTAGCTCAGTTGTCAGCAATGTCCAAACTACATTATATTAGTAACAGCAGGTCCATATCTGAGAGAGCAATCTCCTTAAACTGCCCAACTGATAGTTCCAGAATCAAAGTCGGGATGGTTTCCAAAACACTGACAAGTGAAAGAAGGTCTACACATATTCTACTGAAGTCCTCCTCAGTTCATCTCTTTATGCAAATGAAGGCTGGTGCAGTACAGGAAGCGCCACTTGACCTATATAAAGCCTCAGTCATGTCTTCTTCAATAAGGGACTGGAAAAAGAGATCATCACAGTGTAGCTCTAGGGCCTGTTAATGGAAAGCATGTTTGTTCTCCAACACAGTGCAGATATGTAGAGTGGCTTGATGCACAAAGAGAGTGGAAAACCTGAAAAGAGGCAATGATTATGGATGAAGTGAAATGCCCACTCCCTCATCCCACACATCTACTCCTACATAGAAGGCTCAGATCACCAGCACGGGGCGCTCCGATCCGAGCACTCTACCTTTCAATGAAGGAGTGGAAGTTATTTCGGGAGACATGCTAAGAATCTGGTGGGAGGTGATGTGATTTTTTTTCAAGACGTTCTCGGCTCTCACCACAGTGATGTCCATTTAAACAAAAAATAAACGAATCCAAGGGTAAAAGATTTTGAGTTTAGCCCATTGAAAATGTTTGAGGTGGAAAATCTGTTTTTGAACCACACACAATCTCCAAGGGCTGAGATGAAACCAAACTCAGCCTAGTATAGGTGTTTCACACAGAAGCAGAGCCCTAAGAATTCCACAGAAATGATGCCTTTGTAATTGCTCGCAGCCCTGCCCTGAGCAACATTTCACTGTGTTTGGCATAAATGACGACCAGGAGAAGCATGAACAAACAAAAGAAAGGGAGTTTAGTTGTGCCCAAACATAAAATGGGATACAAAGAGTACAAGGACAAAAACGTTGAGTGATTTTAAGGGGCCTGGCCTTCGTAATGGATTTTAGCCACGAACACTGGTGACATGGGCTAAATATGAGTCAGAACGTGAGAACACACACACTTGCACACGTACACACACGGGTGAGAGCAGTGCTGATGACAGGTAGGTGAGGAGGTGAGGGCACGGTCAAATACCTCTAGAGCATAGAAATAAGGCAGAGTAAAGCTAAAGATTGTTTTGTATAATTGAGGCCAAAATTAAAATGCAGAGAAAAGTTCAATTGAAATAACAATGTAAATAACAACAATCCTTAAGGCTGAAGATGAAGTCTCAGATGAAGAGACTCTCACTCCAGGTCAATATATTCAGCGGTTTCGAACACCAGCATGAGCACACTGTTTAAAAACGAACCTGCAAAGAGCTTTTTAATCCGTATTCAGCGGGTTGGGAAACCACTTGCTAAGAATGTTTGTTTACTCAAGTCTCCCCAAACTCAATAAAGTGCTGTGTGACAGGAAGCATGCTTAAGGAACAGCACAGTGCACGGTGCAAGTGGGCAGGTAAACAAATTCAAAGTAATCTACTTAGGCATGGCATAAGTGAATCAGGCAATGACACCTAGTCACTTTGTAATTGTGTTAACTAACGAGATAGCAAAATTAGGCCCTTGGGTATAAGCCTGACTCATAAGACATGGAAAGCACATTAATTATGACCTATTAGTTATATTTAAATATATAACAAAAATAACAAGTACGTTTTCGGTGGGTCATGCTTTTAAGATGTTCATTTGTTAATTGTCTGCAAATTAAATTATATAACACATCTTACATTTTTCAAACAGGTGCTCACCAAAAACAGAAGTATTTCAGTTCATTCAGTGACACAAAACAGGTTATATTCTATTCTATGTCTATCAACCTTTATTTAACCAGTATTGCTATATAAAGGTAAACACAATTACAACGAAACCTGTTTTGTATATCTGACCGAACTATGACTGCTATTGTTGGGAGGAGGCCTACACCTATCTCACCTTTTTGCCTGTGGAGCTGGTCTTGGAGAGACAGGAGCGGCCCAGAGACAGGTACCCACCAATGACCTCAATCTCCTCCACAGCAGGGTAGCGTTTCTTTAGAAGAGAGCCCAGCTGAGCATAGGGGGCCTGGGGTGGTGTGGAGGCCGGCTGTGCCTCCTCAGTCCTGTCCAGGTGCTCCGGGGAGGCCGACGGAGCTTGAGACTCAGTTTTACGTTTAGGCACCACTGTGAATGTGTTCCCCTTTTTCCTCTTTACCACAGGGCTGGGACCTAAGGCAGAGGGCTCCACTTCAAAGTCATCGATGTTGGTGACAGGCAGCTGGTCTACAGTGGGCTCCACTAGATCTACGGTGAACTGGGCAGGAGGGGTGGCGGAGGTTGGGGGTGGGGATGGAGACAGGGTGGCAGGGGTAGAGGGCGGAGTGAAGGTGGGGGTGTCTGGCTTTAGTGGCCTGCCTATATTCTCCTCCATTTCTTCCTCTTTTTTCCTCTTTGAAGCAGCGGGCGTGGGTGGAGGGGTTAGGGGGGTTGGCACTCCTGGCAGGGCCACCTCAGCAGCCGCTCTCTGGGTAGGGGGAGATTTGACGGGGCTGGATGGGGCAGTGCTGCCCGGAGCCGAGGGGGCAGGCAGGTGCCGTTTGGGGATGACCGTGAAGGAGTTCCGGGACTGTAGGCGGAGGTTGGCAAGGGCTCGGCCCTGCACATCTCCGGCCGCCACCTTGGACAGGTCTGGCCTGGGAGAAGGGCGGAACTCGAACGAGGGGGAGAGGGGTGTTACCAGGGAGGAAGTGGGGCTGGCAGGGTGATCGGCACAAGCATGGTGGGTCTCCAGGGAGCATGGCATCTTAGATTTGGGAAACACATCAGCGCTCTCCCAGTCTCTCACTCTCAGAGGCTTGGGCTGGTCCCCCGTGTCTGTCTCGTCTGTGGCACTGACCGCCACATTAGTAGTGACCCCGCTCACTTCAAAGCGCTGTCGGTAGGAAGACACTGACTGAGGAGGGGCAGTTGTGCTTGGGGAGCCGTCTGACTCGCAGACCAGGGGTTGTGGCTTTGGTTTGGAAGACTGGGAGCTCTCAAAGAAGGGGGTTTTACCCATGTTGCGTACTGGAGAGCCCGGCTGAGGTTGCGACACATACTTTGGCACCAGGTCTGGTTGTGGCTTTGGACGGGGTCTTGGCCTGCTTGCACTGCTCTCCAGGTCTAATAGGTTCTCTGTGCTGCGGGATTTAGGCTGCAGTTTACCATAATTTGTGTCGAACTTCTGCAGCATGCGACTCACCCTCCCTGGACCATCACCTGACTCAAATGAACCTCCATGATCAGAACGACCCAGAGTGCTCAAGTTCTCCTCACTCCTACTTAATGTCGTGTCATAAATGACTACCTCCTGTGCCCGGATCTCAGTAACTGCACTCCCTCGCCGGTCCAAGAGATCGTTAAGGGAGCTGTAGCTGCTCACACCATTCAGCTGCAGTTTCGACCCAGCGTTTGTTCCACTCGCTTCCGGAAAGTAATCGGGATCCGACTCTATTATAATGATATTATCTGCGCGTATAGTCCGAATTCCAGGGACACTGCCATACAATTCTAATATGTGCTGAACGGGACGAGTGGCGTTATCCCGGTCCTGTCTTTTCTTCCGTTCCTTCTCCAGTTTGATAAAAGGGTTCTCTTGCAAGGGGCCTAAACTCTCTTGCAAAACCAGGCTCTCTGGTCCTTCACCATCCCTCTCCGTTGTCCCTATCGAGTCATAATGAGGGTCTGACGTCCAGGGGTCTTTGTTTGTTTTCGCAGGCGACACTTCTGGCGATTCGCTGCCACGCTTGCTTACAAAGTGTTGGGTTGCTGGAGTGATGGTGTAGTTCCGACTGGGACCAGCACCGGTTGCATTGTCCTTTTTCGGGCCACTGCCGTTTCCCGTTACTTCGCCATTAACCCGCGATGAGCTCGTGCTAGAGCAAGGCTCAGTTGCACCTGCCCCAGACCCGCCGCCCTTTGCTTTCCTTCGCTCAAGGATCTCTCGTTTCCAGGCCGGCATCCTCGGGCTCTCCTGTCCAGCCTCCTGGCGGAGGACGTGGACATCTCCGCCGGACATTATGGAATGATAATAATATATCCGCTTCGTGTGAGATGTTAGTCCCGGACTACGACAAAAACTATATACGATATCTAGCGCTGTACCTGCAGCCCAGATTATCACACACATACATACATCCCCACCGTTTCCCCCTGCCTTTCTTGCGTTCTTCCTCCCTCCCTCCTCCTCAGACTGTGACTCCTTTTTTCTGTCCCGCCCTCTGCACCTGTAAACCTAAAACGTCATCGTTCAGGCTACTGAGCTGCACCCCAGGGGTAACCTGATTTGGTCATAGGATTTGGAAAACACCCTTTTCTATATAATGTACCTCCCACATTAGAAAACCCCTCCCCTTTCTATTGTTGAGAAGGCAAAGAAACACTGTCAGTCAAATGCACTTTGTCCAGCCCCCATTGATGCAATTTAACCCTTCCAGTGAATAAATTGTAATCCAAGTAATTAATATAAGCATTATAATAATAAAAAATGTGCATATATGCATGAATTATCACTATTTTATATCAGAATACATTTTCATACCGCCATAAACTGTCAAAACATCTTCCATATTTTGCGATTATTTATCTTAATAGAATGGTTTCCGGGACTTGAGAAGCTATTCGAATAACAGCTATTTATGCAGCGTGCTACAATCAGTAGAGCCGATGCCAATAATCCCCTGAGATAAATCCATTAGAAAATAAATCAGGCGGCATTATACAAGCCTAATCTTGGGTACACTACGTATAGGGGATTATTATTGTTACTCATCAAACATTGATCACTGCGCTGTCACTACGATCTGAGAATCCCGATGAGTTTTCAAATAGAAGAGCACTGAGAGAAGCTGTTCTATAAAGATTGGATAATCATAATAGGTCTTTGCCCGTCTATTGTGAGAATGAACGATATAAGTAACCTAAAAGCTAGCAGTAAGAAATACTGAGGTATTTTTCACATTTGAACGAAGTCCAACGACAATAAACGAGTAAGATAACAAGGACCGCAAAGGCATATTGTGTTTAGACTGGTAAAGGTGTGTTCGAGGACTGGTAAAACCGTCAACTGGGCGAACACATTTACAAAGAAGCGAATATTTTACTACATGTAGCCTATTGTTAGAAGGCTCGGGATTGTAAGGGATTGATTTATTGCATTGTTATTGCATTAACGATTAATAGGTGCGTCTGAATGATACTTGCAGTGTGTCAAGAGTTGATTTAAATTACATAGGAACGGTATGCAGACACGGTATAATAAATAAAATAGATTTGTTGTTATTCTGGTAGATTTCTCTTTCCTCGGGGTCAGGGAGCAAGAAGAAGGGCAGAGACCCTGGATAGGTCGCCATGGCCATGCTCAGGATGTGGGCTTCTTGTATAAGACTTAAGAGTTATTGTGTTTCTCTCCAGAACACCCTTGCTGTCTGTTTTGAATCGCCCTCCAGTAATAAGGTACTGGACGTAATCATTTTACAACTGTATCAGTCTCGTGGTTTCATCTTATCCCACCTAAACTGACCACAACAGGATTTATAACATATTTCAATGGACATTAACCTTGTAAATTATTTATTTGAACTCTGAATTTTTGGGTTTGAGCATCCAAACTCATATTTCAGGGGATAACACGCCCACATCCAAGTAAATACTGCCATCTTGTGGTAAATTACTCTCTTTACAAGATACCAGAGACCAACACGGGTGTCTTTTTAATTGATCTGTAGTTCCCAATTTAAGCATTTTGTTGTTAAGATAGCTTTTACCTTAAGCCAATACAATAACTTGCATTTTATTATTACTCTTACAAGTACACACGGTTAAATGTGAATGATTTATTTACATGTATTTTTATATACAAAAAATGTAACACAAGCATACCAAAACAAACAATCAAGAACATAAATAGTGATAGGTGGTTGTCTCAACACATTTCCTTTTCTGATGATTAAATACACTTTTGAGCATCCTTAAGACAAATTAAATTTGAATGGATAAACGTAGAGGCATAAATACACATTTAAGCAATATCATACTACAATTAAATTACATACACATTAATTTACAGCAATATACAGTGTCCCTGGTAGAGCCATGCAGACAATGAACTGCACATGGAGGGAAAACACATTCAATTTGTGCCTTAGGACACAACAATAATCTGACATGAAGAAATAAAAACCTAATTCTTTGTGTTTTAGTCAACGTTAAAACACCCCCAGTTAAGAACTAATATTAGGAGCATGTAAACTTAAATCTCTTATGGCTGATAAGTCGGTCGCTGCTCCATCCCAGTCACGTTGACGCCTTTAGTTAACACGGCAAGCTCGGATCATCAGCAGCGGCAATAGAATGAAAAGCGGTGAGACAATGAGTCCAAACCACAGGTCGCGTGCCTGCTCCTGCTCTGCAAGTTTCTGGCATAACAGCACCTCGCACACCAGCTTAAGGCTCAGCACTGTCAGCACCCATAATAGCCGCAGCACTGCCAGGCGCTTCTCATTCTCCTGATACAACCTTATGGACACAATGGCTGTAAAGTAAGTGCTTAGGCCATCGGCTGCAAACAGTGGGACAAATACTAGCCACCAGCTCATGGTATGGGCAAACAAGTCAGCCCGTAAAGCTACTAGCACGCTGAAAATCAACAGAGCCCCCAAGTGGAGAAAGAGCTCAAATGTGGCAAAGCCCAGCCACTGGACCAGTTCTCTCAGAGAAAACAGCATGGTCAGGGGTTGAGGTGGAAACAGGCTTTTTAAACTAAAAGCACTAACTGTAGATGAGCGAATGACCCAACTCGCTTAAAACTGGTGTTGCCCCAGATAGGATGGAAAAGAGCAACAGGGATGAGTTATTAGACGCCTGTAGAAGGCAAGGGCCCTCAGTGGATACTTCAGAGATGTTCTGGTCATATTCTTTTTACATCTTTGAAAAAAGTGGTCTGGCCGGGAAACATCCAATATATAATATAAAAAGCTGATCCAAGGCAATATTTTTGGAGGTCTTCTGCCTGTAGTTCAGAGCAACATACATATTACAAATACAGCAAATGGCAGCAAATATATACAGGCAGACAAATACAATAATTCATTTCGTGCAGTTTTCTCAAATAGATTGTAGCTGACTTCTAAATGCTCGTGTTAGATTATACAAATATACATTTGAAAGGATTAAGGCAGAGGAAATTAAACTATTAAAGATGTCTTTACATTCTACCAGCACAATAGCTGGCAAACAAGCACCATTCCTAGCTCAATAAGAAAGCGTGCGTTTACAGCTGTCAAGAAAATCTTTACTGTATATCTATGAAAGATAACGTAATATTTGCCAGCTTAATTTGGTGCTAGCCTAGTTATGCTCCTAGCGTCATATTATGGCTAACGTCTGATTACAGATCCTGGCTAGCCACTGAAATACAATAATGTATTGTTGAGTGTCAAGTTCCCCAAATAGGTTGTTCGTATAATATGTATAACTATGTTGTGTTTACCTTGCTGATTACGGCTTATTACAGCTAGGATGCGAAGACTTCTGTGTAGCGTTACATGGTATCTTGCTTGCTAGTAACGTTAGCTTTCTTGCTTTGTTATCGTTCATAAAACTGAAGCAAGGGGCGTGTGTCGCGAGAACGTGGAGTCAGGTCATGTCTGTACGGTGGCCGAACTATTTCTCAGTGATTTAGCAAAGAAAGCACACTTTTCTGAAAGGTAAGAGTTTTTATCGACTGTTTATGGACCTATTAGCCTTACTCACATAGGAAATATATGCAATAACTTTTAATAAATAATTAAGATACTTTTGTTCATATGGAAGCCTTGACTGATAATATATAGCATGCATGGTAGCTAACGTATTAACAAACACGCTTAATATTTTAACGTTAGCTAACGCCATAACCTATGTACAGTTCTCTAAAGTTTTGCAATTTACAATTTACATTGCCATTATAGTACACCAACGTTTCTTCTTTCTATTGTAACTTTAGCGTTATAATACATCGTATATTAGAATATTGTGCTTATTTCTGTATGAATGGCAGTTACATTCTATTCGTGTAGTTCCCCATGTTCAATAGAAAGACAGCCGTGCCGTGACATTGCAGAATGTCAGAAATCACAAAAATGCGTTCTTATTGCAAACGATTACGTTTGCTCCAACTGTTATGAAAACCTGCATTAGCACTTCTGTCATTCAGGGTCATGAATTGTGTTAGGGATCAATCATGCATGCTTAGTCAGTTAATGTGGTGACATGGCCACATTGGTGCTCTTTCCAGTCTCTCACTTGTTCACATCTTTTCTCCTATTTCTACTTCAAGGATGCAGCCAGTTGAGTCTCTCCTCCACAGTGGGTATTTCCACCCAACCCTTCGCTTCTGGCAGACCTGCGCGTCAGAATTGAGACCTGAGAACCTTATCTACCCTATTTTCATCACGTAAATGTTTCCTCACTTAGAAATTGAATTTACATGTTTGGAAATATGCCTTTTTTATTACCATGGATTGCTTCTAAGGGGTATTATGATACGGTGTCCTGCAGAATTTGTGTGAAATATGTGCATGTGTAATTATACTTTTTTGTAATTGGTACCTTTATGTTTACTCTTTTAACAGGGACAGTTCTGATGCTGTGGAGGCTATTGCCAGTCTACCAGGACAGGCCAGGTAAGAACTCGGCTCAACCACCTACAATTTTGGTAATTATCTCTGTATAACATGAGCTCTAATGTGCCAATCATTATTTTCTTAACAAGCAGGAACCTGTTTTGCTTGACTGATTACAGCCTACAATAGACATGAAATTTATTAGATTCCCATTTGTTAATCTTTGTTTACCATGTAGCAACTTCTTTTTAATTGTTGCTTTTGTGCTCATGAATATAACATTTTTTTATTTTTCAACATCCAGAAGGTAAATGACCTATTTTGTGTGATTTTAAAGAAACTTAGCGTAGACCAGAGGAGAATAAGGGTGTTGCCTATTGTTAGATACTGTCAGACAGGGTGGTCCCAGGGCCGACCACTGGAATAAGATAAGACAAACCGTTAGGTCTGTTCTTTTATATGCCTGCCTGCTTATACAGTTTGGACTTTAATATAATGTTCAGACATTCTTAGTTATTTTTCAATTAAACTTTTACGATGATTTATTTTACCAAAAAACATAATATTGAGTGAAGTTGTGAATATGTTAAATAAAAAATAAAAACTTTTTTTTGCTTTGTTACAATAATAAACCATTGCCCGGTCCAAATACATTGTTGAAAGTTATTGTTCCTGTTAACCGCCTCTTTTCTTGGGGGGACTTTCTACCTTCCTTTAGATATGGAGTCAATAAGGTTGAGAGCATGCTCCGACCTCTTGTGGAGAATGGCTTGAAATGTGTCCTGGTCTTTGGAGTTCCAGCAAAGATAGAAAAGGTAAAGGCTCAATTTGCATTTGATGACATGCTGTATGTAGGTATATACCAACCAAATGCAAGGGTTACAGCCCTCCACCCAACATAATTTACACATAATCAAACTCCCTGATTATTTGATTTCCTCACTGACCCCAGGATGAAAGAGGCTCTGGTGCAGATTCAGGTGATACACCAGCAGTGCTGGCAATAAAGAAAATTCGATCGCTGTTCCCTGATCTGGTGGTAGCCTGTGACGTTTGTCTTTGTCCATACACGTCACATGGACACTGTGGTCAGTAACCAGTTCGCTGCTATTCTTAGTGTAAAAAAAATACACAGGTGGACACGCTTTGCCAGTATTTTACTTTAGTTTGCAAAGCATGTCCTTGCATTGTTTTTTTTTTTACTTTAGAATTTGTCTTCTTATTGCCCTATTTTCTGTGCTTTGATACTTATTTGTCGTTATTTTAATCTTCAAATATTTAATTTCTCTAATGCACTAATCTGTGAGTTAACATTGAGTCATTAGAAGTGTATGTTTGTGCCTATTTATTGTGTATTTTCTCCAACCTAGATTGTTATGATGAACGTGTAATTCATTATTTATTATGCCATGATTCAAGATTAGCACATTGAAAAGCAATATTTTAAATTAATTGGGGATTTATAAGTGGCCCCTTCCATCCCGAATGCTTATTTATATTACCTTGCCTATGGGATGAAACCAGTTTCTCTGGTTTTACAACAGATCAATTAGGGTTTTCGTTAGCAAGGTATGTTGACCCTCTTTTGGTTTTACTGAATTATTTGTGTGTAATGCTGTAGATATGCTTTCTTTAGGGATCTTACGTGAGGATGGCACTCTGGATAATGATGCCAGCTGCAGGCGTCTGGCGGAGGTGGCACTAGCCTATGCACAAGCCGGTTGGTCCTTTCTCATTAGCTTTGTATGAATTTGAATACAATGTAAATGTTATGCCTCATTTTCAAGTTTCCCACCTACTGTATGTATGTTTCATATCCTTCTCACAACTGTCAAAATAAAAAAAAATAAAAACAATCTAATTGATAAAACAACAACTGCTGTTGTTCCCTTCCTGTAGGATGTCACATCATTGCCCCCTCTGATATGATGGATGGGAGAGTAGGAGCAATTAAAGCAGCATTGATGTCCAATGACTTGGGGAACAAGGTATCAGAAGGGACCAAATTGGCTTATTGAAGATAGATTGGATGGGAAACAATTGTGACTTTGTGTGTGTGATAGTATTGGAGTGTGTATTTAGTATTAAACTCTGATATTATGGAAAATGTGTTTTTAAATCTATATCTTTTGACTTAGGTTTCAGTGCTGAGCTACAGCGCCAAGTTTGCCTCCTGCTTTTATGGTCCTTTCAGGTATGCATTGACAACAGTTCCTTGGTTAAATGTCATAATAATATAAACTTAAGATAGGTTATTAGGTCAAAATGTACTCACATTTCTTCTTGCAGAGATGCTGCTCAGTCCAAACCAGCGTTCGGAGATCGGCGCTGCTATCAGCTACCTCCCGGTGCAAGAGGTTTAGCACTGCGAGCTGTGGTAGGTGTCTGTGTTTGTGTTTTGTCTGACTGGTTGTGCTTGCGAGCGTATTTTTAAAACGAATGTTGACAGAGTTCAAATAGATACTTCAGCTGTATGTGCTCTAGGACCGGGATGTGAAAGAAGGGGCCGACATGCTGATGGTGAAGCCAGGACTTCCTTATCTGGACATACTGAGAGAAGTTAAGGACAAGGTCAGTCACTATTTAAAGATTGTTAACAAATATAAAAATAAAAATAAAATGATAATATTAATAATGTTTTCCCTTTCTATTTCTCCAGCATCCAAATCACCCTCTTGCTGTGTACAATGTGTCTGGGGAGTTTGCTATGCTGTGGCACGGAGCCCAAGCTGGAGCCTTTGAACTTCGGACGGCTGTTATGGAGTCCATGACTGCCTTCCGCAGAGCAGGTGAGAGCAGCAATACGGATCCAAGTCACCATACTGCTAGTATTCCCCAGTAGAAATAAAAAAATCTTAAAAAATAAAAAAAAAAGAAATTCTGAAATCTTGAATTTACAGCGCATCTGGAAAGTATTCACAGCGCTTCACTTTTTCCACATTTTATTATGTTACGGCTTTATTAAAAAAAATATTAAATAAATGTTTCCCTCAAAATGATACACACAGTACACCAAAATGACAACATCAGATTTTTGATAATTTATTACAAATAAATAAATCACATCTACATAAGTGTTCACAGCCTTTGCTATGAAGCTCAAAATTAGCTCAGGTGCATCCTGTTACCACTGTGGATCCTTAAGATGTTTCTACAGCTTAATTGTCTATCAGTGGAATGATTTGGAAAGGCACACACCTCTCTATATTAGGTCCCACAGTTGACAGTGCAAAGGAATTGTCTGTAGAACACTGACACAGGATTGTCTCTAGGCACAAATCTAAGGAAGAGTACAGAAGAAATTCTACTACTATGAAGGATAACAATCTCTGCAGCAATCCACCAATCAGGTCTCTATGATAGTGGCCAGACAGAAGCCACTCCTTAGTAAACGACAGAGGCAGCCCGTCTGGAGTTTGCCAAAATACACTCGTAGGACTGAGACCATGATAAACCAAATTCTCTGGTCTGATGAGACAAAGATTGAACTCTTTGGCGTGAATGCCAGGCGTCATGTTTGGAGAAAAACAGGCACCACTCATCACCAGGCTATTACCATCCCTACGGTGAACCATGGTGGTGGCAGCATCATGCTTTGAGGATGTTTTCCAGTGGCGGGAACTGGGAGACTAGTTAGGATAGAGAGAAAGATTAATGCTGCAATGTACAATGACATCATGGTGTATTGTGTGTAGAATTCTTTGAAAAATAGGATTTTTTATAAAGCTGTAACATCACAAAATGTGGAAAAGGTGAAGCACTGTGAATACTTTCCGGATGTTCTGTATGTTGGGAATAAATGTAGCAGTTTTAAAATGCCTTTTACGTGTCACTTTTCTTCTAGGTGCTGACATCATCATCACCTACTACGCACCTCAGCTGCTAAACTGGCTGAAAGACTAGAAGATAGACCATTGGATAGGTCTACAGTGACAAATGTCAGCTCGGGGTCTACGCACCATTTAATTGATTTTTCAGTTTTTTTTTCACCTTGGGTATCCAGCAACAAAATAGAAATAGCTTGTTCTTTAAAACGTATTTTTGTTAAGAAGGGTTTTCCATTTTTAATCATGTTTAAAGTGTGCTCTAAATGATGTATTGAGTAGACAATAAGAATGTAAATCTACCTAAAGAGTATCATGTGGGTTTGTATTTCATTTTCAGGTTATTATCATTTATGACAATTAAATTTTGTATTTGGGGTGTCTATTGTTTTCCAAGTAATCTGCTTTGAGTTGTCCTCTGTGAAATGTACCTCTTTTAATTTGTTTTAGTTGTTAACTTTATTATTAGGAATAAATATTTATCTCTTTCCCATTCCGAGTATTGCTTTCCATCTTTATTATTTAATACTTCATTATTTCCTTATTATTTACTTTGTTTTTGTTCTGTTTGTTAGGAATAAGTAGATTTAGTTTACTTACATTGATGCAGTGTGTACAATATATCGTATTACCAGATAAAACACATATTTGAGTGTATGCTTCAAGATTATTTGGAATAGCCATTGTACTGTAGCTTTAAATTCGTATTTACTGTATGTGCATGATGAAGATATCAAAAACATGATTCGTATTTCTACCGATGTTTCATTCAAAGTATCTACTTGAATTATAATCAGGTCATAGAGACATATCGAAGCAATTTGCTTGTGATAGATGTTGTTACACTTATGCTTGCACACCGAACATACAAGCATTACTAAAGGGCACAGGTCTTAACCGATCACATTGGTCTGACCACTAAAAACAAAGTTTTCAGAAAACATTTTTATCATATATGCACAAGTTATTGTTGGATTTAATTGGTCACATTCTGTATTCAGTAATGCCTTGAATCAGTAATCATTTTTGTTGCTCTCACTATCACGAATAAAAACAGATTTTATAATGCAAATCGTGTCATGGTTACTGGTGCACTACCAATCAACCCATTGCACTTTATTAAGGCTTATTTACTTCTTATATTATCAGATTGAATTGTATAACATGGGAAACAGAAGATTTATGTTTATTCGATTTTAAAAATCAGCTTCCTGAGCTTTATTGATGTGAGGACCATTGCTAAAACAACCCAATAAAAATACACGGGGTATTACAATTTATTAAAGTCCTTTTGTACATATTATAATTTTTTTAAATAATATTCTATCATTTGTTAGGGTATTTAGAGGTTATTATGAATCAACATTGCCTGCCTTTAAATTGCAATTTATTAAAAACACTTGAAGGAAACATGAAACACACAAATTGGAAGTTAGAGATGATTATTTGCACTTTGTAGTTGTCAGACATGCCCACATCCCTAACTGGGAATTTACAAGCAAGTCATCATTATTACAAGCACAGATAAACTGCATGTTCTGATGGCAAAGTCTAGCAATCCTGTAAAGGAACAGTGAAGTACCAGGGTGACACATGCAGTTTTTTTACCCCTTCTCCGTCACCATGATTATGTTTTTAATGTTTTATAATTCTGGGTTAGCACTGCTACATTGCGCACATCCATAAAAAACTAAATTTACATTGTGTGGTTTTTGTGAATAATGAGGATGCGCCTGTGCTTTTTCACGTGTCCTATTGGGACAGATCCACATTGGCTGGAGGGATTGGAATAGTAAATGTCCGCACTTCTTTCTCTCCTGAAAAAAATATGTAAAAAATGCTGACTTATTATTTCACATCTCTCAATTCACTGAATACACTGAAATGTGCCATTGTTACGATGCTAATAAAACCTTACATCTGTTTATAACTTACCCTTGGACTTGGAACGTCATCCTGTTGTTGGCTTGTCTACTTTGGAGGTACTACAACATCTAACTATCCTATCAGCCAAATAGGATAGTGCTAAGGATAACAAAAGTACAAGCTTGAGACCATTCAAGTGATTTTATAATAACTATGATTTTTCTGTTCTTGAATCAACTAGATTAGAACAAAGAATATAATAGGCCTTTGCATAATACAATCAGTCTGCAAAGTTACAGTAACACAATACTAACCCTATCATGTTGCATAGCTACATAGCCTACATGTTGTCGGCCAAAAAGCCCCTGTTATTTTCGTCAAACTTTAGTTTATGTAGAAGTAAGCAAATAAGTAACAAGTAACATACAATTAACATTTAGCACACATAGAAAATACCATAAAGAGAGTATATTTGAAATAAATTATAAAACGTTTCAAAGGTTTATTTACATAGGTGTCTTAATTAATTATAAATATGCCTTACCACGGATTATTAATCACAACATCCAAAAGTCACGACCGAGAGGCTTAGCCTTATTAGTATTAGTATTGTGAAATCGAAATATCATGGGATGCTGTCAAGACGCTCAAGATGGTTTTACAAAGGCACGAAAGAAGATCCAAGAGGAAGCAGCACAGCTGTAGCCAGCAACAGTAACTTTTTAAGTTAAATAATGTAATATAATCTGAAATTGAGGGCGGCACGGTGGCGCAGTGGTTGGCACTGTTGCCTCACAGTAAGAAGGTCCTGAGTTCGAATCCCATCTGAGGGCCTTTCTGTGTGGAGTTTGCATGTTCTCCCCGTGTTAGCGCGGGTTTCCTCCGGGTACTCCGGTTTCCTCCCACATTCCAAAAACATGCAGGTAAATTGGTCACTCTAAATTGTCCGTAGGAGTGAATGTGTGTGTGAGTGGTTGTATGTCTATGTGTTAGCCCTGCGATGGATTGGCGATCTGTCCAGGGTGTACCCCTCGCCCGAAGTCAGCTGGGATAGGCTCCAGCCCCCCCGTGACCCTGCATAGGATAAGC
>JAVQJS010119377.1:0-10929 GCA_036024795.1 Galaxias rostratus | reverse complement strand
CCGAACCCTTCGTACAGAAAAGACTCACACACAGTGAGTGTATTTTGACCTCCACCGAACCCCTGAGACTGACTCACCGAACCCCTGGGGTTCGATCGAACCCAGGTTAAGAACCACTGGTCCAGGCCATCCATATTCATCAAACCCGTAGGAGATCGGCATGTTGAATGTGCATGCCCTTATGATTAGCATTATTAATATGAGCTCATCTGTTAAACAAGCCTGGCTGTGGGATTGATTAGACTTTGACAAGCAGACCTGTGGAATTTGTGTTGAGATGCAAAGAAACTAGGCCCTTATGTCAATTAGGTATAGGCCAAATCTCAATACACCTTTAAATAAAAATTCACTTCACAAACGTGACTAAAATGGGTTATAAACAGTGATGACCTAATCAATGTTAATCTGGAAGGGTCAATCCTTAAGTAATTTATGGAACAACAAGTTACCCAAAAATGATCTTAATGAAAACAAGCGTGGAATGTTTGAATGCATCCACACTCTCTTAAACAAGCATGAACACACACATGCGCATGCACGCACACCCACACACGCATGCAAACACGCACGCACACACAAACGCACACACACACACCTTACGCTTATACACACCATGACCCGCAGACCCAGAACCAAAAACAGACACAGAAATCCTGATGACACCATCTGGAAGTCTATGATTTGTCAGGCTTGAGAATGCGGAGCGTGTGGAGTAGATTGTTAGCATGCCAGAGGGGTTGCAAGGAGAACAAACAGAGAAACCACAGCCTCCCTCCTCACCGTACTGTTTGGTCACATGTACAAACCCAGACAAGGAGGAGGGAGAGGGGGAGAGAGGAAGAGAGGGAGAGTGGATGGATGGAGAGATGGCTGGAGCTCTGTTGGAACAGGCAGTAACAGGAGAGACCGCTCAACTGGTCTGACCCGGCCGCGTTGCTGTGGCAACAGCACGGGGAAAGCTTTGTTGCCTCTCCAGATTTCACAGGGGATAGGGGGTAGGTGGAGGTAGGGTAAGGGATGTATGCTATCCTATACAGGCCTCTATCTATCCATGGCAGCAACAGTTAATAACTATGAGGTGGTGTATTGTAGCCATGCCTCGGGATCTAGGAGATTTAGGTACAGCACTGTAGATCCCGGAAGAATGTCAGCTTCACTTAATCTGTGCTTCTAAAGTGGGGATACTCAACTCGATATATGTGTTTGTTTTGGCGAAAGAGCGGGTCGGGTATTATGTTTGTAATGGGTAAATTAATAAAATAGAGAGAGAAAAAATATTCAACAATAAGGAGATCTTGAGAGAGAGAGAGAGAGAGAGAGAGAGAGAGAGAGAGAGCTATCACATCGGCGGTGTCCAATGCTCATTCAATCATATTTTTGCTGCCAGGTCTGTTATCATAGGCAGTCATTAAAAATAGCTCAAAGAGCTCTGCGCAAGCACCCCTACTGTACAGTTTATTAATTAGAAGCTTTTGAAAGGTTAGAGTGCCATCTTCAACTAGGAATTGTAGTCAGTATTATGTTTCCTCTACCTTGATCTGCTAATTTAAGTGATAGCCTAACAAGAATGTGACGGCAGCCTGGCCTAACGACTTGGAGCTCTTTGACTGGATTATTGAAGAGAGATCCAGAATTTTCTCTTCCACAATCAGAACTCTGATAACCTTTGCTGTATCCATATACAAATGGTGCAAAATTTATCAGAATTTGTGGAGCAATCTCTTTACATCCGTGCTTGAAATGTTAAAAGCAGTGGAATTTATCAGTAAATCAATATGGGAAAAACCTGTCAGAGAAAACATAAATGTGCACGCCTTTCTGAAAATGGGATGTTGCTTGATCTACCATAAACTCTGCCAGGGAGAGGTGTTTAGCCTGTCTCGCCAACGCACCATTAAACACTTCATCCTGCCTCCTCTCTTTGACAGGCATCCATCATCCAGCAAGCCCGCCAGCAAGACGGCCCTTTGGACAGTGTAAATTTCCTGTGCAACCTCTCCTCTCCCCTTCAAGTGGGAGATTTGTAACACCACTTCAGAAATATTTAGCACTCGCATTGATGTTCGCGGGACTTGGATTTATGCTTCATGCTAGTGGGCCATTTCTGCTCACATTAGCAAGCGTTAAATCACTGTGGCTTGTCACGATTGAAATTGCATTGATTCAGCTGCGACCTCCGCTTTTACAGCATCACATCTGCTCAACTAAGCTAAGGGCGCTGTCACCTTATTGAAAAACACCTTTAATGAAGTCAAAGAATACACTTACATTTACTTTTTGGCCTCAAGCCCCCATTTAATCAGGGGAGCAACTGCTCTGAGAGAGGGGTAAGAAAAGAACTATGGTGTCAAGTGACAGCCCAAAAAAGCTAATCAGCCCCTGAATAAGAAAACAGCACCAGTTTCTACAGTGATCCATGTCATGTAATTGGCCACCCTGTGGATTAAATGGAGCAAATCCCCTTTCTTTGTGAACAGATCTTGTGCATTTTCCTATTCATTAGCTTCTCTTAGAAGACTAATCCTTCCAGAACATTAGCGAGAGCTCGCTAGTTGTGTAATGTTACGCACAAGGTCCACAGTGTGTGCAGATGTTTGGACAAGGGGGAAATGACTGAACCCTTTCTGATGTGTTCTCGAGCTAACCCACAGCTGGTCACCAGCAAACAGGTGGGAGGTTATGCTTCCCCTTTGTCCATTTCCTTCTTCCTGCTTTCCCTGCCGTGTGTGGTTCTCTAACAACTCACACACACTTTTTTTCTGTTCATACTTCATCCCAACTGCTCTCCATAACTATTTTCGTCTCCCTTTCCTCTGTATATTCCTTGAAAAACACTCATTCATATGTCCCTCCATCACTTTCCGATCTCTTTCTCAAAACCATCAAATAGAGTTGGGTGTTGGCTAGCAGGGAAGAGAGTCATTTGGAGACATCCGGTGAGTGGAGTGGATTGGAGGAGAGCCAGAGGAGAGGGGGGTGGGGGGGGGTGGGGGGGGGCAGGACTGACCTCATTAAGAGCCAGACCCCAGTGAGGGATCAGGGCAGACCGGAACAGCTCATTCACTTCCTCCTCCCTCCCACCTCTTAGTTCCAACAGACAGGCTAACAGTCAGGAGTTTTCACCTCCTCGTCCAAGCATGCCATCCTATCTTTAAGCCCGGGTGAATTAGCACCAAACTGACATGCTCCTCCACACCTTTTCTCTTTGTGTGGGTGTCCATGTGTGTATATGTGTGTTTGTGTGTATGTGTGAGTGTGTGTGTGTGTGTGTGTGTGTGTGTGTGTGTGTGTGTGTGTGTGTGTGTGTGTGTGTGTGTGTGGTAGGGGGTGGGAGAGGCCTAGATGGGCTCCCGGAGTGACACCATCTGGCTAGACGGGGCTCAAGGGAAAGGCATGGGGTGCGACGGTGACAATGGCGCTCTGCAGCACAATAATAAAGCACTGCTCTAAATCTATTTAATGGTCCTGACAAGTACCCAGGAAACAACAGACAAGAGTGACCAGGAGTGAAAGAGAAGCGGAGAGAGGACAGCTAGAGAAAAATTAGAAGGGATAGACATTCCTGTCTGAATAGAAAAATAGATAAATAAATAGGAAAGTGTGTTTTTCTTTTGTTTGATTGTTGTGTTCATGTCAATGTACTTACTACGTGCTATTTGTAATCCCTTCGTTCAATACAGATGAAATCTTGTATATCTGGTTATGTCCAAATACTAATGTCACTGATGTCACTATCACTTCATGACTTTAGAGTGGAATAGCTAAGCTTTAGTAAACACTACATTAACTCTCTCCCCATGGGGCCAATATGGAGTGTGAGATTTCCACCCACTTTCACAGGAAGCTCAAATCAGCCCACTCACTCAGCCAAAAATTCAGAGTGGTGTCAATGACAGATGCATATTCTGTGGTCTTTCCCGTCTCTCTCCATATCTCCATAACTATGTCAAGCCTACCTCCCCGCCGACTCAGAAACAGCTCTCTCCCTGCTGCTCTCCTGGTGGTAGGGACAGAATGAAGCCAAATCAACCAGCATACTCTAAGTGTAATGTGGATCTCACACTGACAACAAATCAATCTCCTACAGCTCCCAGTGGCCACATCTCGACGGCATTCCACAGCCAGCCAGCGGGTTTCAAAACAACAACAAAGACCTCATCGACGAGCCACCGTTTTCCAGTCGCAAACTCTCCAGTGGCCTCCTGGGACTGCATAACAGTTGAGCAAAACAAACAAAACAAGGAAAAGGCTCTACTGAAACACCACAGCATCCCAGTTGGCACAGCTCCGTTGCAGAAAGAACTGACAACAAATCACAGAATCAAGGCTTAATAGCAACAGTAGCTGAAGTTGCTACTGGGAGTGCCGTAGGATGGTGGAGAGCCCTGAGTTGGTCCCAGGCTGGCCTGCTGTGAAGTAAATGAGTGTGAGTATCCAACCTTATTCACACCTCAGGGGGCTGGCAGAAGATCTTGGGAGTCCCTCAAAGCTACCAATAACTGACAGGATGGGGGATTGCCACACACACACACACAGGTCAGGTTTGCCTGTCTGTCTCTATTTAGACTTTCACGGATATCTAGTCAACCTTAATTTATCATTAGTGACAGCTAGTTCTACAATCGTTAAATCTCACTCTCATGGGGAATGGTAGGTGTGAATAGACACTGAAACATATGCAGAGCAATTTAAAAACATGAAACGAGTGTACTATTTCAAGATACCCGTGTTCACAAAAGTCTCAGAGTGGAAATGCTTCCATTAGCAACAATCTGCAATAACTGTGCACTAAATAGAATCACCAAATAAGCAGACAGACAATTTCATTTCGAAAAAGAATCGCAGTCCTGGATCAGCTTCGGTTTGCTCTCTGGTACGTACCAGAATGATATACTATACACTTACTTTATCATGCCTTTCAGCATTTAGATGGGTATACGCATCATGGAGAACACCCTGCTATCTCTATTAGAGATACAAGGTCATTATCAGACCTATCCAATCACATTCAAAAGGCCCAGGTCAAGTATTGCTTAGATGAGGTTCTTGAACTACTCCCTGGCCTGCAGAAACATTGTACGGTTCCACAAGGCCGAGAGCCAAATCCCCCATCCCGCTCCATAGTGGAGTCTGCCGGTCTTTGTATGGAGCCAGGTGACTAGTGGATCACTGAGGAGCCTTTCCTATAGGGTGATATCTGATCCTATTGATCCGCACATACCGCCTGCCTCGTTGCAGCAGGCTACACTTGGCTGAGATTACAGGGCTGCCACTCACACCCACAGCAGCGTGTGTGAAACCTGCAAATCACACCCGCCTCACTCCTTTTGTTTGGGGAGAATGGGTGGCTTGCGGTAGGAGAGAATTAGCTGTGAAATACGGTGTTTGAGGATTGAATAGGCCCCCCATCTGTCAAGGTGTCAATGAACAGGCTGCGACTCACCAGTGGAGTCAGCATAATTACCTTTAAAGCCTTTAAATAAATTCTTCGATTTGGAAGGGGAAAAGAATGACACTTAAAACCAAGCCAGACTATTTACAGTTGAGTATCTCTGAACACCAAGCTCGCACTGATAAAATCTGACAGTGATGTCTGACAGTGAGTAGGAGCCGCACAGCATGCTAAATGAGACGTCTTGTCAAGAGGCAAATAAAAACAAACGCTTGGCGCACTGCTTAAAACCAACCCGCAGTGTTCCCCAATGTTCTGAGTCAGCCAGTGTAGCAATCCATTTACAACTCGTCTGACTGGATGCAGGTGTACTTGTCCCTGGGAGGAGAGGGCGGCATCGACCAAGTATGAAGAAGAAGAAAGGGCACTCAAGGAAACACGCTTTCAAGGACCCGTGCCATAAACAACCCTGCCCAGCCTGCTGTGACTGCACACACATGCAAACAGACATGCACACACACACTGTAGTCATATTCATCCATCTCTTTTTCCTCATACTGTAGGCTGTTAACCTGTGTTATATCTCCTGTCTCCTAGGGCAGACAGATTCAGTAAGGCCACAGCCCTACACAGGCCCTTGCACTGTCTCTACAGGGTACGCATTGCAAACTTTGGGCTCCCCACTCAACCTGCTGGACATCACAGTATTATTAACTGAGGTGTGGAGGACAGACTAGACAGACTGACGGTCAGACGGTTTCGGAGGATTACAGGCTATAACTAAGACGCTAACTGTTCTTTTTGTATGCTGCACGCCTACAATTGGTAACCATCTGCAATTACTGCGCACTAAATGGAATCACCTAACAAGCAGATAATTTCATTTTGAAGAAGAATTGCATTCTTGGATCAGCTCCGGATTGCTCTCCAGTACATAACAGAATCATCTACTATACAATTACTTTATCTTACCTTTGCCTTTATCTTGACTGTTCTTTTAGTATGCTGCAGGCCTATACTCAATTATACTATCATGTATGATGTGACAGGTAAACACAGTTATTGTATTTCTGCTCTGAGAGATCAAGGGTTCCTATAAGATTTTGTCCTTCTTGATGTCTACAAGTAACAATAGACTTGCTTCCACATTGATACAATGTTAAAAACCATGACAAACAGCTAGCAATGTGTGACAAGCTGACACTGCATCATCCTGCTGGGAAAACCAGAAAACTACTTTAGTCCTCATACCTACACATATACACACACACACGCATACACACACATACACAAACACACACACACACACACACACACACACACACACACACACACACACACACTCGCAAACAGACAGTTGCAGCAACACACTATCGTAGCCAGAGGTCAAACCGTAAAGCAATTACAAGAGGGAGTCATCGACTAGCTCCTGACAGGGGTACAATTACCTCTAGGGTTGACTGGAGCTGAGAGCCTGTGTTTAAGCGAACCCCTGGGGGCGGGGGCTGTGAGTGTATGCAATGTTCCTAACAGTCCAATACAGTACGTGACAGTGTGATGGGACCCATTCCATCCTCTCTTTAAAAGATGCACGCGAGCGGCACTCAGGGACAGAAAAAGACATTCAGAGCATGACAAAACTCCTTTGCACCTAGCCACTTTGTTGAATGAGAGAGAAGAGAGAAGGCCAGGAGGGAGGGAGGACAGGAGAAAGGGATCTCTCTTTACCTCTTACTGTCAAGGCACCAGCCGGCCTGTTGAAAATACTGTCAGCTGACAACTTACTCACAGGAGATCTATGAAACTAAGATGAAACAGGGTAAGATAAATATGACAAGTAGCAGGGAGGGAGGCACAGACAGACCGCCAGACAGACAGACAGACAGGCAGACAGAGGGCGGCGATAGTGCTTGTGTGTGTGTGTGTGTGTGTGTGTGTGTGTGTGTGTGTGTGTGTGTGTGTGTGCTCTGGCAGATCTTGAAACGGAGAAGGGAGGTGTTGCGTGTCTCTGTGTGGCAGTGTGAGGCATATCTGCCCCCTCTCAAACCCCCTCTCTCGCTTGCCATTATCCCCGCCTCAGTGCTCCCAGCGCGGGCCCGTCTCCCGCCTCAGCACTGGGATGGATAACTACTCCAGCGTGCTCCGGCTTTGCCTTTACACACGTGTGCACATGGGCTCTGGGAAAGCGCCACTAGGAAAGCATCGATCTCCATTTGCTGGATGCGGCAAAACCCCCAAAAACAAAGCCACGTCAAAACCTGCAGACTTTGTAGCCAAAACGTAGTGTGTCTTGAAGGAGGTGTTAAACAGAGAAGTCCGGTTAGCGTCATGATCCGAAACAAAAGTTCAGCCGCTTTCTCGTGAGCTGGTAGGCGACAGACGATGCCCACGCGCCCCCCGCAACCCACGCCACCTTCCCTCAACCCCAGGCCACTACACAGACGGGCGCCATCCATCGCCGTCCCCTGTCACATTGCAGCGCTGGCGCTCTGTATTTTCACGTTGGATTCATTGATAGGTGAAGGTTTTACACAAGGCTTATTTTTGTTTTGTTTGTACCTACGATTGGAAACCTTAAATGGCAATGACTTCAGAAATGAGTGGGCTTCGTTCCAAGACCCTGGCTATTGTGCATGCGGAACAATGTGAAAATGTTTTGATTGGTAACAAGAAACTCCAAGTTTTGTGGACCTTTGAAGGGTGTGTGGGTTTTGTCGGTAAGGTAGGGTTAATGTGTGGAAGGGATTGTTGTGTGCGTGTGTGTGTGTGTGTGTGTGTGTGTGTGTGTGTGTGTGTGTGTGTGTGTGTGTGTGTGTGTGTGTGTGTGTGTGTGTGTGTGTGTGTGGTTGCGTGCGTGCGTGCGTGCGTGCGGGCATTTTTGCGTGCACGCATGGTGTGTCTGGGTTGTGTCGATAAGCTAGGTTGGATGTGTGGAGAGGTTGTTTTGTGTGTGTGTGTGTGCGTGTGCGTGTGTGTGTGCGTATGTGTGGCATGTGTCGGTAAGGCAGGGTGGATGTGTGGAGGGTGTTGTGCGTTTGCAAGTGTGTGGGTATTTGTCTCCCACATCATGCAACTCCAGGGTGCTATGCATCACAAATGTCAGTGTTTGGCAGCCAGTTAGGCAGATGGTGTCAGCATCGGAAGTGTTAGCATAGTACTCCCAGACATGATCACGTTGACCCCATAGACTGTCAGTGGAAAACCATTTGTATTGAATGCTAATGCGCTAGCCAGCTCGTTCAATGGGGACTTCAATGGAGACGGGCATTTTTGAATGAACGGACGTAATGGTTTCAGATGGAGCCAAAATGGCACCTGGCTCCCAAATGGCTTTTTTTTTTTAACTAAACTTCTGGCTGTGAAGCGACAGCTTCTACTTTGGCTCTCCCACTGGCAGTTGTGATGGCTTCTGCCAGTGTCAATCTGGGTGATAATGGATTGAAAGTTTTTCTCAGTATCGGCGTGTGTGTACGTGTGTGTGTGTGTTTGTGTGTGTGTGTGTGTGTGGGCATGTGTGTGTGTGTGTGTGTGTGTGTGTGTGTTTGCCTAGCGGTTTGACAGGCTATAGTCACTGTCGTTGGGGGATCGGGGGTGGGGAGTTTCAGAGGGAAGGTGACAGCTGGGGTCTGGGGAGACCTGCCAGCCCTCCGTCACATCCCTCAGATATGGGAAACAAACTTCCTCGACCAATCTCACTTTTCTCTTTCCCCCTCTCTCCCTGACCCCCCCTTTCTGTCTTTCTCCACCTCTCACTTTCCCTCACTTTGCTCTCCCTCTCCTTCCACTTGGCTTGGCCCAGCGCTTTTCTTGTTCCTCCATTGTTCTGTCAGTCTGTTTGTTAGTACCTCTCTCTCTCTCTCTCTCTCTCTCTCTCTCTCTCTCTCTCTCTCTCTCTCTCTCTCTTATCTGATGGTGTACACAGACAGGTCTGTGGGCCACACAATGGTTGCCTCACAGTGCTAGTCGTCGGTGAATTCGCAGAGGGCCAGGCTGGCACTGCAGCGCGCTCCGTCCTTTCCAGGCCAATTATGTTTGTCCTGCCTCTTCTCTTTGCCCGCGAGCGGCTGCCTTTGATATGAAGATACCTGGGAAACGGCGAGTGGCTCTGACGGAGACGTTTGCGTCCACACAGACGGAGAGAGGCGGCCACTAATTGAATTGTAAATACTGCCCCCGCGTCCTTCTCTTTGAGTGCGGCTGAGAACATGGCAATTTCCAAGGCTTCCATTTCAGAGGTAGCAGGTCAGCCAGTCAGCCAGCCTGTAACTGGGTCAACCAGCCAGTCAGTTATAAATTGATGTTTCCTCGTGATGTGTGATATTGAAAAATGTGTTGAGTTTGCCCCAGTAGAAAGGAGTTTGGTTTTCCTCCTGTTTATTGGTACCGGTCACAGCTATGAATAGAGGACTATTGACTGTGGGGATTAATAGAAAGGCCTGTTGATATAATTTCTTACTGGATAGGCTCTTTTTGTGAAGTCTACGGTTCCTGCCACACGTCTCCATCACAACCGCCATTAGATAAGTATGGAGGTCGCCGCCCGTCAGCCGCTTTCTTTCGCTCCTCAGGCCGAGCGTGGCCCTCCTTTCAGACCACACTTTCACTCACACCTGCTTCTGCTGCTGCTCCCTGCCGTCACTCACGGCCAGGCTCCCTGCACACAGCTCCGCTCCAGGCTCCCTGCACACAGCTCCGCCCGGCCTCCGCCTACTCCTGCTCTGGCGCTCCGTGTCTGTCTGGGGGGTGGGAGGGAGGGATGCAGAGATCTGCCCCTTGCTCATGGTAGTGGCTCAAGTGTTTGAATATGACTTCATATCGTTATGGATAATGCTTTGAATGGTGCGGTGTTTCAGAGCAGCAGGCCCTTGACGGTATCACTGTGGAATGGACTACGTCCCTGTGCTACGGCTAGCAGTGGCTAACCGTGTTTATAAGTGGGACTCCCGGGTATTCCTGTCAGTCGGCTCTTATTCAAGACACCTTAGCCAGGTCCACACACTCACCCACTCAGCAATCCCCATTACCACACGCACACCCTTCACCACTCACCACTGTGATCTCTACAAACTGGTGGATTGGCCCTCCCTTCATACCAGGCGGCTACAACATTGGCTGCAATTAGTATATAAAACACTCCTGGGAAAGACAGCCTGCTACCTCTCAAACCTCCTGCACATTCTCGTCAGCAATTCCGTCTTTGGCTGTAATTCCTTTCGTTTTGCCGCTGGAATTGATTGGAACACACTACAAAACACACTCACACTCACAGTTCTCACATCTCTCAACGTGTTCAAACAAAATCTGAAACAGGTCATAGTTGACCACTGTACCTGCTGACCAGCCATCTCTTCACTCTCTCTCCCTTTACTGTTACTGTTTACCTTAACTGTACAAAAAAAATCCAGTAACTTACCGTCTCTTACACATAGTGTTTATGAATTGGTTTATTGATTTTATTTATTGACTTTTGATTTATTTATTTTATTTTATTTACTTATGCCTTCTTTTACCGTTTCTTATGTACTGTCGTGTCATAC
>JAVQJS010119355.1:0-20651 GCA_036024795.1 Galaxias rostratus | reverse complement strand
AAATGTGAAACCAAATTAGATCCGGGGGCTTAAAGCACAGAAAGTTCTGTGCTTTTTTAGAGGAATAGAGTCAGAATATGAGGCAAGAGAAGCCAGACAGACAGACATTTGGATCTGATTGATAATAATTAGATTTCTTGTCAGCAACTACATGTTTCTTCAGTCTTCTATATCTGCTGTATCATTATTATTTTCTTTATTCCTGATTTATTTATTTATTTTCTTATTAATTCTTAATTTGTTTATGTATTTTTTCATCTAGTTTTATGTAATAATTCAATAATATATACAAATAAAAATATTTGAGAACATCGAAAAGTTTTTATCAGAACTTTTCTTGTGAAAAACATGATGCGGCCCAGCCTCACCCAGACTCTAACCTCCAGCGGCCCCCAGGTAAATTGAGTTTGAGACCCCTGTTCTAGAGATTTGTCTGCTGCTAGAACTCTTTGTGGCATTGACCTGTTCTCTAATCTTAGCTGCTATTAACCTGCGATTTCTGAGGTTGGTGACTCGAATGAATTTATCCTCCGCAGCAGAGGTGACTGTTGGTCTTCCTTTCTTGGGGCGGTCCTCATGTGACCCAGTTTCTTTGTAGCGTTTGATGGTTTTTGCAACTGTACTTAGGGACAATTTCAAAGTTTTCCCAATTTTTCGGACCTTCATTTCTTAAAGTAATGATGGCCACTCATTTTTCTTTGCTTAGCTGCTTTTTTCTAGCCATAATACAAATCCTAACAGTCTTTTCAGGTGACTGCCTCTTGAAGCTAATCAAGAAAATGCAGAGTGTGTGCAAAGCAGTAATCGGAGCAAAAGGTGGCTACTTTGAAGAAACTAGAATATAAGGCGTATTTTCAGTTGTTTGAGCTCTTTCCCTCTCAATTCTCTACAAGAATTACGCAGTACGCCCCACAGAACTTCCCGGGGGACACGAGGGGCTTCTCTAAGTCCGTAAAACACATGTAGACTGGGAGCGCATGGGAGTTTGCCCATCCAAACAGCCCCGCCAGGATAAAGAGTTGTCCACTGTTCCACGACCAGGACAGAAACAGCATTGCTCCTCCTGGATCCGAGGTTCGACAGTCGGTTGAGTCTTCTTTCCAATACCATGGCATAAGCTTTTCCAGGTAGACTGAGCAGTATGATACCCTGGTAAATGGAGCACACCTCCCAGTCCCCTTTTTTAAAAATGGGCACCACCACCCCGGTCTGCCATTCCAATGACAGGGCCCCTGACCTCCACACAACATCAAAAGGGTGTGTCAGCCAAGACAGCCCAACAATGTCTAGAGCAGTGGTTCTTAACCTTTTTGGAGGTACTGAACCCTGCAAGTATATAAACGTTCATAAACGCATGCCCCGAACCCTTCGCACCCTTCACCGAGCCCTTCATACAAAAAAAGACTCACACGCAGTGGGTGTTTTGACCTCCACCAAACCCCTGAGACTGACCCACCGAACCCCTGGGGTTCAATCGAACCCAGGTTAAGAACCACTGGTCTAGAGCCTTCAGCATCGCTGGGCGAATCTCATCCACTCCTGCCGCCTTCTGCTACAACAACATTACCAGTGATCACCAATGAATATGGACGCATCCATGGACCTGGTCACAGCATTCCAACACCAACTGCAGAATGTGGAAGACCAACCGCAGTGCCAACTGAGCTAACAGATTGATAATAAATGGCAGATAGAGCTTTAAGCAGATGCTTGCATTCCCTGGTCGGAAAATTGGAGTCCAGGGGATTTGGGAAATCAGGCTGCCCAAAATCCTCTGAGCTGCTCTAAACATTTTCTCATAAGACCACTGTCAGGATAATATATGACAACACAAACCAACAGGCCCAAAAACATTGCAAAAGGACAGAAATTAGATTGGGTAAACCTGTATTTAGTAAAAAAAAAAAAAAAGGCCTAGCTTTTAGTTTGTAAATATGTAAGTAGTACCACATTTCTAGCATGTGGATCCCTCTTCATTTTTTTTTTACCTATGTTGGCCACACCTTTGAGCACCTGAAACAATGTTGTCTTTAGATCCCATGTTTGTTACATTTTGGTTTCATAAATGAACAAAGAAAATCCACTTATGTTTTTAATTATTTTATGACATAACTGTGTTATACTACACTAAGTAATGTTTGTGGTTGTTCCTACTTCTAGCCATGATTGTACAGTTTCCATAGAGGTGCATAGGTAGGTACAGTGAAAAATGGTAAATTAAAAAAAATCAACAATAAATTAAATCCCAAATACTTTAACATACACTTAAAAAACATAAAAGAACAACATTTGAATGTAGTCTTCAAGCTAAAAACAATACAAACATGATAAAAAAGAACATCGACTTACTTTTGTTTTCAACTGATGTGGTTCTTGTGCAAACGAGTGAATGAGATATTAAAGCTTAGATGGAAATAAACACATTTTTAAACTGGCAAATTATCCCAGAGCTCTCCCGGCTTTAGTCTGGAGAATGCGTGATTGGAAAATAAGACGAGGCATGTTTAAAATAAACAGCCATTAACATTAGAAAAAAGTGTCCTATTTACATAAATATAAAAAGTAAAATACACACACGGTGTGTAGCACTTTGTCTGGATAGATCACGAGGAGATTCAAATCAAATGATCCCTAGCTGCATTGGAGTCTAAAACTACTACTGCTAATTAACAGAAATACTTCATACTTCCAGAGAAAGTGAGCTTTTTCTGCTTGTTTTGTTTCTCTTTAGCTGAGGTTGTCATTCGATATCTGTACCTTTTTTTGCGTTTGCGGTAGCAAACAGCAATTTTGGATTGGGCCAAACACTTTAAATGATCGTGTCAAAGCATTACAGGGGTTTACTTTGTTCTTATCCCCTAGTACAGTGAACGTCAACTGGCGGCCCGCGGGCCACATCCGGCCCACCAGAGATTTTCATCCGGCCCCAAGAATATTGCTGAATTCAGGAATAGCTTATAGAAAAGGAATATTTCTATATTTAGTTGTTTTTAAATCAAATGAAAGAAACACCCTCTGAAAATAATTTCATTCTAAAAGCAAGAAAAGGGTATTTTGTCTTTGTTAAAACAGCATAATATTCTGTAAAAGCATTAAATAACATAAGTCAAATAACTCACCCTTACATTGTACCTGCTAAAAACTAATTTTGAGTGAGAATTCATGATTACGCCTGCCTTCAATCAAAAATTATGATAAACCCTCTCTCATTTAACATCTTGTCTTGTTTCACATGCTCTCATCCCCTGTTTTTGTGCAGTAGTTGTTTTTCACAAATGTCAAACATTTCCTTGGTTGGGCTTTGCGCACAATCGCAATGTCTCAATAACAACCATCAACATAACAGAGAAGGGCAAATATTTTTAATGACAAATAAAAGCGACAGGCCTTGCTTTTTAGACATTTTACTCCTTACATCAAATTAAAGTAGCCCGTGATCCAACAAATAAATACAAATAAAGTAAAACCAAGAAAATCACGAGACTGAGATGGCCTACTCATGTTCGCTTCATGGGAGAAGTAAAATTTCTCCTCCGACACTAACATTGGGATTGACAGCTGTTAGGCTTATGCGCAAGCAGTCCTCCAAAGACTGGTTTGACTGTCAGTTCCTCTCATGCGTCTTTATGGAGTTCATTTTTGAGAATGCAGCTGCACAGGTGTATGTTGATCCGAACACGGTGAGCACATACATGGCCAATGTCCTCAGTGTGTCATACTCTTGGGGACAAGCCACCCAAAAGGCGCTCAAGCTTACAGCTCCACGGACAGCAGCTTTCATGTCACCAGCGGCCTGGATGTCAATCAGTTCACTTTGAATAGCCGCCTCGTCCAGCGGCATCACCTTCCTCACAAATTTGAATTCTCCACCTGGGTTGATAGGGAATGGGTCACGCACAAATCCAATGACATCCCTGGAAATGGCAAAGTCATCAAATGTGGCAGAGAATGTTTCCCTCAGCTGTGTGATAAATTTCTTAATGTTCTCTGTGACCTTGCTGGCACCCACTGTCTTAAGTGTGCTGAGGTGTAGCAGCCTCCCCAACAACAAATCTGCGTGGAAAAGATCAAGTTTGTTTCTAAAGGCATCAAGTTTTTCCACCATATCCACCACAGGTTTTTCTTTCCCCTGTAGTTGTAGATTTAGTGCGTTCAAATGGGAAAATATGTCCATTAAAAATGCAACGTTGCAAATGTATTCTCTGTCTTGCATGGTGCGCAGAGAAGGGAAGAGAAGAATTGACACAGGACACATAAAAGAGACAGCTATCAGTTATTAGCTCCTCATTTATTAGAAATGTTACTCTTTATGGGGCTGTTGACACTGACAGAGGCTAAAAAATATTTACAATATTTATAATATAAATTTGGAATGAAAAGTAGTATATCAAATAATAACGTATTACTTAGGATACAATACTAATTTTATTTCATTTTGCGAGGATCTGGCCCTCACATTGTCTGCAGAGCAAAACCCTAGTAGAATACCCAGAAAAACGGGGAAACACAATGCTTAGGAATGAAGAAACAAAGCAATGTCTTTTTGCTGGTTTTTGTTCGCTTACATAACTGTAGCTAGGACCTTCAGCACTTTAGAAAACAGGTGATGGTCACGGTTTTTAATTTTAGCATCAACTTGGGACCGAACGATCGGTTCATCTGTCATTCCTCATCCTATCTGTCGTGGAGTTGTATTGACGTTTATTCTTTGATATGTAACGACTCCAATCATATACAAGTGCTTCTTAAAGGCACAAAGCACATACACACTCTGAATTTTAACCTAAGACAAGGCTGTTTAATTTAATATTTGATTTGAATCTCTTTATTGATTAAATTATTAATCAAGATCATCATCCCTTTTTGTAACAGTTCAGTTAATTTATATCATGAAGAATTTTTTTTCCCGACACAAAAGAGGGAATGAGTTACAAAAACAGGTTATGCCGATGTTTTAGGCCTAATTCAATCAGCCAGATAGTTATTTTAAATATTGGCATCAGCCCAGTTTCTTCATTGGTGCATACTTATTAGTTAGCCGACTAACTGTAGGTTGCCCTATTTGCTCTTGTGTGTAAATTACGCTTTATCAATATTTGTAGACTATCAATTAATTCATAAATATATATTATAATCGATGAAGATGACAAAGTGTATATATCTATATACGAAGCACCACTGCACAGAATTTAGTTAAGCACGGCTTTGCAGGAAAGCAAAGAAATAATGTATATTATAATGTAATGTTTTAATCTCAATTCTGAAGAAGTGAAGTTCTATGTTACGAGAATAAATGATTGTATGAAAATTTACATATGACACAGCTGGGTTTGATTGCAAATAAATTCTATATTTACTATCTAAAAAAAAAATCATGATACCAGAATTAATGACTAAATGATTTACATTCATAAACTTAAGTGGTTAGTATTGAAGTATACACAGTATAAAAGTAAAAATATTGCCAAATCATGGTAAACACAACATAGCAGACGTTGTATAGACTAATAGCGTCATACGCTGTTATGTGAATAGCTTTTATTGTGCTAATATGAGAAGACAGGTGGAACTGTGGCAATGAGTGCAGTTTTAGGATCCAGACAGATAATCGTATGTGGTCCAAATGTATAAATGAATGATTGTCATATGTTATTTAGCTTCACTTTGAGATGGTTTTGTGAATTTAAATAAAAATGTTTTATTAAGATATGATGTACAGTCATATTAACAAGTTTGGACACTAATTCCTTAGAATAATAATTGGACAAAAATGCCTAGAATTTGTGCAGTGTTTTTGGGTCGTTATCTTGTTGAAGTATCCAGCCCTGGCGCAACTTCAACTTTGTCACTGATTCTTGAACATTGTTTGCAAGAATCTGCTGATACTGACTGGAATCCATGCAACCTTTAACTTTAACTGCCAAGTTTGCCAGTACCTGCACTGACCACACAGCCCCACAGCATGATGGAACCACCACCACATTTTTACTGGGGGTAGCAAGTGTTTGTCTTGGAATACTGTGTTCTTCATCCGCCATGCATCCCGCCTCTTATTATGCCCAAATAGCTCAATTTTAGTTTAATCAGTCCACAGCACCTTATTCCAAAATGAAGCTGGCTTTTCCAAATATGCTTGTGACATGTGCGAAGATAAGACTTTCTCTGCATTACTCTCCCAGGCAGCGTCCCCTTGTCCAAAGTGAGTTGAATAGTTGAACAATGCACACTGACACCATCTGCAGCAAGATCATGTTTTTGGTCTTTAGAGCTGGTCTGTGGGTTGAGTTTGACTGTTCTCACCATCCTTGGCCTCTGCTTATCTAAGATTGTTCTTGGCCTGCCACTCCGGGCCTTAACTAGAACTGTGCTTGTGGTCCTCCATTTCTATGTTCCTTACAGTGGAAACTTACAGCTGAAATCTCTGAGCTAGCTTTTTGTATCCTTTCCCTAAACCATGATGTCGAACAATAGTTGTTTTCAGGTCATTTGACAGTTGTTTTGAGGCGCCCATGTTGCCACACTTCAGAGAAGATACAAAAAGGAGAACAACTTGCAATTGGCTACCTTAGATTCCCTTTCCCATGATTGGCTTCACCTGTGCATGCAGGGCAAGGGTCAACGAGCTTACCAAACAAATTTTGTGTTCCAATAATTAGTGCCAAAGGTATTCAAATCAACAAAACAACAAGGGTGCCTAAATGTAAGCATTTGCCTTGTTTTGTTTTGCAATTATTGTACACTTTCTGTAAATTCTGTAAACTTCATTTCACCTCTCAAATATCACTGTGTTCATCTGCAGTATGATATATTTAACTGAAATTGCTGATCCGAACAACCAATGATTTATAAAGAAAAATCTTGAAAACTATCAGGGGTGCCCAGACCCTTTCATAAGATTGCATGCTGCATTACTGATTGTATTGTATATTGTGATGAAAGCACTTTGCTATTGCTTATGTTGGGTAAATCATTTACTAATTCTTGTGTGAACATTACTCTATAAAATTTTGTAGATTATCAATTAGTTCATGAATTAATATCAATCAATCCAGACGATGAAGGGTAATTAGGATGGGGACACCACCATACAGAATTTTAGTTCAGGATAAAATCACGGCTCTGCGGGAAACCGAATCAATTTAGCATTCATTTAATAATGTGATATGATGTTTTTGTCTTAATTCTAAAGAAGTGAAGTTCTGTGTTTCGTGAAACATTGATTGTTTAAAATGTAGCAGCACAGCTGGGTTTGAAAGCAAAACAATTCTATTGATTTACTACTCCAAAAACACTTGAAATTGACGGTAAAACAGCAAATTACATAATTATTACATTGATCAGCTTAAAGGTATACGGTATAACAGTTAACATATTGTCAAATTATGGTCAGCACAACACAGTGGAAATTGTTAAAGCTTTTATCATCAAACGCTCAATGTTACAAAAGCGGTTTTAACGTTACTTTGAGACAATAGGTGGCGTTGTGTTGCAAAAAGGAGTGCATTTTGGTTCTCGGCCTGCTGTTTGTGGATTGAGTAATGGTCTGTGTTTTAGTGGTAATGTTCTGAAACTAAGTTTTTTGATTAGGACAAATGTAAGCTGGTTCTGTCCCGGTGATCCAGCCAATCCTCTGACTCGGTAGATTTGGTTAAAATCTCTGAATCTTTAAAAAAAAATAACATTAGAAGTTTTAAATTCCGGAACATGGTTTCAATAAAGATTCCTTTAATTTTAAGTGGTTTAAGTTTAAAAAGGTGCAAAGAATTTTCGGCCTGAAGTAAGGAAAAAGCCTAATTCCTTAGTTGTGAGTTACAAGCAGATGCGTGATCAAAGAAAAGGGAGGGGTGCATGTCTTCCAACACGTGACTCAGACTTCCCGGGTTACATCAGATCTTAAAAGCAAAAGCTTCTGGTTGGAAACTCTATGTAAGGCTAGTTTAGGAAAAGGTGTATAGGAAATGTTGCCTGGGTCATTTCATTGGCTTCCCATGCCAATGACCTGAGGTGTTGGTTGTCTCACTGCAGGAGAAATCAGCTACCAACCATATTACCTGAAATGGTTTTGTTTCTATTCCTGAATGTGTATTAGGATAATGTTCTATATACCATTTGTAAAGCTTACAACATGTTGTGGTGGACAGTTTGAAACCAAACATTACAAAGCTAGCAAGGACATATAACATAATTACTAGAAAATAGAAATGATTGATGTTACAATTTCTTCTCTTGTTCAAATCCGTACAATTTCATCAAATATTTCTGAGGCAGCCCTATGTATTCTTTTTCAAAGTTGCATTTGGAATTGCTGGGATAGAGTTAAGGCTTCATGACCCTTCGTGTTGGGAGACCATGCTTTGATTCTCTGGATTGTTCCTCAGCGACCATTTTGGACCTGAGGGGGACTGTTTGGGAATTGATTTCCCTACACTTAAAGTCTGCCTTAGTGTTTTAGCGTGTAGGAATATCCACCTGCTTTTTGTCATACAGGAGCTATGCGCAATTGAGTGATGCATGTAGTTTTAGTTGTTGGTTGAATTTTGATCTAAACGTTTAATGTAAATACAGTACATCCGGGAAGTATTCACAGCACTTAACTTTTTCCAATTTTTATATGTTACTGCCGTATTCAAAAATTAATTAACTTAATTTTTTCCCTCTCAAAATTCAATACACAATACATTAAAATGGCAATGAGAAAAAGGCTGTTTTATATTTTTGGAAAATGTATAAAGAATAAATTAATAAGAAATCACTTGTACGTAATTATTTGCTATTTGCTATGAAGCTGAAAATTGAGCACCAGCGCATAATATTTCCACTGTTGATCCTCAAGATGTTTCTAACCATTTATTTATAAATTAACGTTTACATTAAAAACCATCTGTATTAGACAAATGTATTGTACAATTAGACAAATGTATTGTACTCTTAAGAAAACAAAGTTATTTAGCACTACCTTGCAATTGTTTAGTGAATTAGATAGATAGATAGATATCTATCTATCTATCTATCTATCTATCTATCTATATATATATATATATCCATATATATCTATCTATATATATCTATATATAGATCTATCTATCTATCTATCTATCTATCTATCTATCTATCTATCTATCTATCTATCTATCTATCTATCTATCTATCTATCTATCTATCTATCTATATATATATATATATATATATATCCATCCATCCATTGTCAGAACCGCTTATCCTATGCGGGGTCACGGGGGGGCTGGAGCCTATCCCAGCCAACTTCGGGCAAGAGGCGGGGTACACCCTGGATAGATAGCCAGTCTATCGCAGAGCTAACACATAGATGTACAACAACTCACATACACACATTCACACCTATGGCCAATTACATACGTGTTTTTTGACTGTGGGAGGAAAACGCAAACCGAACCAACAGTGCTAACCACTTTCTAACTAAGCTAGAAATAAAGTTGTAAATAGAAGGTAAATTTTGGCAGGTTGTTAATATTTGATAATTATTTCCTTCATCGAGATCTTACAGTACCTCATTTCAATGACTGGTCCTCTAACAAAGGTTTACATTAGATAGGTCTAATGTAATCGGAGTTCAGAATTCCTTTATTCGTCTCACAGCGGAGAAATTTACATAATTGCAGCAAAAAAGTAGACAGGGCAGATAACAGGTAGAATAAACATATTTAATACAGAGACAAACACACTGGCAGGTGAGTGCCACCCCTTCTGGGTTGAAACACGCATGGGAGACAGCTGTTTTGTTTGAATATTTTCGTGCCCCTTTCTTAAAGTTCTTTGCTTTTCTTATAATAACCCCGTTTTCCGTCCTGGCTCTTTTTCACCGGCGCTTTTTCTCCAAGCTCTGGCTTCCGGTCTCGCTTTTAAAACCCCCAGGCTTACTGTTGAAAGCAATCAGAGGCAATCAGTGCAATTTAACAATTAACAATTATCGGCGCTGATTATCTCCACCTGTCAGTTGTGGCAAAGGATCCGAGAGCCACTCCTCTCACACTTTCTCTTTGCAGCCAGCGCTCAAACCATGCCCACCATACATGTTATAAAACCTAATTCTAATAAATACACATCCATGGTAGGGTATGTGGCCCAGTATAAAAACAATGTTAAGCTGTAAAGTGTATACATTTATATTGCACATAAGTATGGTGGTCTACCAGGGGCCGTTAAGGTTGCGAAGTTTGACCGCTGCAGGGAGGAAAGACCAGCGGTATCTCTCTGTGAGACACAGGGGTGAAGTTGACTGTCACTGAAGGAGCTGCCCTCAACTAACAGGGATGACAGCTTGTTCATTATTTTCCTGTCCCCCACCACCTCCACAGTGTCCATCCGGCTTCCCAGGGCAGAGGTGGCCTTCTTTACCAGTCTGTTCAACCTCTTCCTGTCAGCAGCAGAGATGTTGCTGCCCTAGTAGACCACTCCGTGAAAAATGGTTGATGCCAATACAGTCAGAGAGTCTTCAGGAGTGCCCCTTGTACTCCTCAGCAGGTGAAGTCTTCTCTGACCCTTCTTGTACAGAGAAGCAGATGAATCTGTTCAGTCTATTCTTCAAGTGCACCCCCTGGTACTTTTAAGATTTCACAATCTCAATGTCCATACCCTGGATGTTTATTTGTGTGGATGGAGAATGTTGGCTTCTCCTGAAGTGGTTCCTCTGGCACCAGAAGGCAGAAATCCTGAGGAAGTTGTCTGGACTCACTGTCGTCCTCATCAGAGATAAGGTTGACAATAGCAGAGTCATCAGAAAACTTTAACAGGTGGCAGGTTGATGTGTTGTGGGTGAGGTCTGCAGTTTTGAGGGTGAAGAGAAACGGCGCTAGAACCGTTCCCTGGGGAGTCCCCTTGCTGCACATGATTGTGTCCGAATGACACCTCCTGGTCCTCACGCACTGTAAATGGTTGGTGAGGTAGTCCAGCATCCAGGAGGTGAGGTGTTGATCCACCCCAGAGCTCTCCAGCTTGTACCCCAACAACATGGGCTGGATAGTGTAAAAGCATCAGAGAAATTTAAAAAAACATGATTCTTCCTTGATTTGTTCTTTTCACGGATAGCATCTCTAGGTGTAGGAATATGCATGTCCAGTTTGGGGACCTTAAAATTGCTGTCTTCTTCTGGCTTTTTCAGACTGTGACCTTTAGCATACACTTGGCGATTTGCAGCTGAATGTGAAGCGGTCGGAATGAGAGTGGATGGTTCTATGTTGGCTAATGGTGTAGTCTCTCTGGGTTGTGAGTGAGTTGCCTAAAGCAAGGGAGTTCCAGTATCTTGTTCACAAGTGAGGCAAAAAAAAAGAGTGTGAGGTGGAGTGGCTTGGAGTAGAGCCGCTGCTTCTTCGCACCAAATGGAGCCAGATAAGGTGGTACGGGCGTCTGATCAAGACACTTCTTGGGTGCCTCCTGTTGGAGGTTTTCCAGGTATGCCCTACTGATAGGAGATATCGGGGTAGACCCAGACCACGCTGGTGAGATCATATATCTTATCTGGCCTTGGAACGCCTTGGGATTCTCCAGGAGGAGCTGGAAAAAGGACACTGGACTATCTTCTGCTGCCACTACGACCCAGCCCCCGATAAGCGGCAAAAAATTGATGGATTGATTACTTCAGTTTGCGGAAATTATGTGCGCACATAATTGTGTATGCGATTAATGCGATTGTAGTTTCTGCTTCTTTAAAAGCAAGTCTGTGAATGGGTGAAAACTAAGAAGTGTGGCGTGAGAGCTTTAGAAGAGGGGCATTTGCGTGACTCTTGCACTGAATGCATAGGACTTGGCAGACCTGTTCTTAGCTAGTTTGGAATTTGTATCTAACATTAAGAGTCGTTGCTCCTTTTGACTTACACTGTAGATTTAACTGCTCTTGCTTGATTACTAAATTTTATTGTGGTCATTGAAATGTGTTTCAATACTTGAACAGAGATTTAGAAGACTGTGCACTAAATTCTGTCCCTTATTGTTATTGATATATATATATATATAGATATATATATATATAGATATATATATATAGATATATATATATATATAGATATATATATATATAGATATATATATAGATATATATAATATACATGAGACAACAAGAATGGATGTTTTTAAGCTGAAAAATTTGCAATCTGTCCAACTCTGATGGGCCAATGGAAATCATCTGCTAAACTCTACCCTCTGGTAATTTTTGTACCAAACAGAAAAACATCCCCAAGCAAAACCACCGATCCACAAACAAGTTTAAACACATTGAAAACAGTAGGTTAAAATGACTAAACCAGTGGTTCTAAACCTTGTTGGAGGTACTGAACCTTGCAAGTTTCATACGCCCATTCACCAAACCCATCGGACCCTTCACCAAACCCTTCGTACAGAACAGACACGTACAATGTGTGTCTTGACCTCCGCTGAACCCCTGAGACCGATTCATCAAACTCCAACGGTTTGATCAAACCCAGGTTAAGAAACACTGAACACTGAACTAAACTAAGAACTACAAGGAATATTTGACACTATTGTAGGAGTGACGGCAATAAGGAGACACGCGTAGTCGTTTTGCATATAGAAAAAACATTCAATTAAATCGCGCACTCTGCATACGTACTGACAACACTACATTCGCTCTCCCTCCTCCCACTTATATATACGTCACATCCCCTGCTAAGCAGCATTGGGGATGTAGTACCCACAAACATAAACATGCCTATACATGGCTGGAACGGCGTGAATTATGATCAACAGTTCTGCCTCGCTGGCGAGGGGTCACCACATTATAAAGATTTTTTTTTTGAGTATCTCTTTCTTTATTTATTTTTTCATTTTCGTTTTGCCAGTAGTTTCTTAGATTTAACTTTAGAATTTTCTTTCTTTGCTTTTGGATTGGACTTGTGTTTTTATCTAATTTTTTGTTTGTGAATTTTGCATAGGTACACAGGAGTAGCTATACATTGTAAGGTTAGCAGCAGGGCATGATTTCATAGAAAAATTATTCAACCTAATAAAAATATGTCAAAAATACTTATGAAGTAAGTTGAAAATCACATGATTTTTTTGGTTGTTGAAATTTCTTCGCAGTTACCTAGCCTGTTAAACCTTTTTTAATCAATGTTTTCGGTTGCTTGGTAATAATGTTTTTCCCAATAAATCATGTTTTATTTACGGTCATATGGTGTAGTAGTTTGTTAGCCTATGCCACTCCCCAAAACTGTGTTAGTAAATGTTCATCTGTGCTACTGAAATCTTTACCTTAGTGGCACTGTCATGCAAAATAGTGTACGGCTGCGAAATTGTGTCCGGCTCGTGTCACAATGTTACATTTTGCTACATTCCGTTTCTTGGGATAAAAGGCTCTCGATAGCATCCGTCACAAGCTAGGCAACACTATCAAATCTACCTCAAACTTAATGAAGACTTGCAATTTGTGTATTTTAATAATTATTTATAGGTCAGACATGATAAGCTAAGCCACTCCATGTACATACACTAACGTTCAAAAGTTTGGGGTCACCCAGACAATCTTGTATTTTCCATGAAAAGACACACTTTTATTTACCACCATGAGTTGTAAAATGAATTGAAAATATAGTCAAGACATTGACAAGGTTAGAATTAATGATATGTATTTGAAATAATACTGTTTTCCTTAAAACTTTGCTTTTATCAAAGAATCCTCAACATTAAGTATTTAAACTGTTAATTTAAAAATGATATAATGTCAGCTATATGGCAAATGTTTAAGAAACTGAATGAAACTTATATTTCTTTAGTTAATCAGAAGAAATAAAAAAAATTTGTTGCCAATTTTTTTTTTTTAACATTGAGTGCTTGACCCCGCGTGGTATTGATTTACAGCACAGCTACTTGAAAGTTGCGAAACGGAATGTAGCAAAATGTAACATTGTAGCAAAAAACGCATTGTGACGCAAGCCGGACACTATCTAGCATGACAGCACCAGTGCTACGACATAAAAAAGTAAGGGTACTGCCCTGATAGGTTGTTTGTTACAAGACTTAGTCTAAATTGTATTTTATTTTCTGTTTGGATTCTAGTGTGCACTATTCCGTACGGACAGGTTATTGACTGAAGCTTTTTCAAATCCTTGGGCTCTTTCTAGGTAATGGTCATGAGCCAGATCCTTGTAGTGCCTTTTATGTAGATTTCAGTTCTCTCTGTCCCACCTCTCCCTAAATTGGAATGGAACCTCCTCGTTGGCCTCACTGTCTTTGTGTTGTTATTTTTTTCCTTCCCCTAGAGTGCCCATATGCCTATGATTGATGCACTGATGATGGCCTACACAGTGGAGATGATGAGCATCGAGAAGGTAGTGGCTTGCGTCAAGCGCTTTTCTACCTTCAGCGCCTCCAAGGACCTGCCTTTTGACCTGGAGGACGCCATGGTTTTCTGGATTAACAAGGTGAACTGAGCTGGGGATAGGCGGATGTTAACAAAGAATATAGAGACACTTGGAGGCTACGAGCATACCCCCACCTGTTTATACACTCCCTGTAAACCATCAAGCATTACCAGTTGCTGCACCAGTGTTAATTTTGCCCACAAAAAGTTTTATTAAATTGTAACAACTTAAATTAATGAAACACTGATGTCAAATTAAGACAATCTTAGTTCATTATGCCCAGATGATTTAAGACGAGACAAAATAGCTGGTTCTGTTCAGGCGGACAACCTACATAAAAGTTCCCATCTGAAGGCATTTGTTTTCCTTTTCAACCACTAATTTAAGTAAATCGCTAATTTGCCCTGCCTTCATGCATCTTTTGAGAAGTTCAAATATAGCTAAACGCCTGCCTGCCAAGGTAACGGTAAATAAAATATGTGATTGAAGTTAGGTGTCATAGAGCCTGCTCTCGCTTCAAAAACAGTGACATCTCAGAATGGTGCTTAATTAATTATTCAGTTTAGCCAGATTGCACAAGATAGTTAGTTAACATCAAGATTAAACCTCAGTCACTGCCCTCCTGCATAGGGTGCTGCCTGTAGTATACTTCTCAAGTGGTTGCATGTAGAAGTGTGCATATAAACCCAACCCATTTATTGTTAATTTCCCTTTGAAGTCAGGATAAATGCATTCATAAAAAATGTTTTAGGGGAACCTTTATTTCATGGGGATTGGTTGTTTCGAGCAGTAAGTAAAGCTCTACCACTGTAGTGCTTGTTACGCGCTTTAAGAGGGAATACACACCGCCCATAAAAAACAAAAGTAGTGTACAACCGCAACATACAATTATTTAACTATTAGTTTTAATGCCCTCATCCCTTAAATTGTTCTTTTTGATGATTTGTAATTTTACTTTGTAGTACACTAACCGCCTAACTTGTAAATGTAAACGTTCATTGGGTTCTTACGTTCGCATTGTATTTGCCTATATTCTTCAACGTAAGTTTAACGGGCCGCACTAGGTGACTGTGTCGAGTTCAGTAATCCAGAATGTACAGAACCTTAGAAAAAACACAGACAGAAATTCCCCTTCATGTCCCTCAAAGTATAAACAAAGCAGCACCCCTAAAAAGGGTCTACAATTGCCTATGCTTTAATGCAATGAGGCAAGAAGGTGTTTTTAATCGAATTGGTTAATATTGGCGATAAATGTACAGTTCATCATGCAACCGTACAATGCGTCTATATTTCTAAAACCCTAAAAATACAATTAAATACAAATGTTTTTGAGCCAATCAGCTTCCTAATTTGCAAACCAGTCAACCTTTTAAGAGGATTGATTGCACACTCTTGGAATTTATTCCCCAACCAATGGAAAACAATGTCTAAATATAGCCATTATTAGAGAATGATTGATACTATGTTTTTTTCCTGAAGGTAAACATGAAAATGAAGGAGATCACCGAAAGAGAACTCAAAGTCAAGGAGCACCTGCTGGAGTCACCAAGCCACCTGAAGGTATAGCAGGAACTGCACGACTTTCACGGTCACCTATTACCATCACAGAATGTCAGGAAACTGACTTCCAGGATTTCTTCCAGGTTTAGTCTCACCTTTCCAATATGTCTCTGATCAAGCAAACCATTGTTGCAAGGCTGTTTCAGATACATAGATTCCTTTACCTTTAAGACAGGCTTACTCTTTTTTTTTCCCCTACTTTGGAAGCTGGTCGCTGCAAAATTTTCTGACCTGTGACCTTTTGAACTTTCTGCTCCTCTTCTTTTTCTGTCTCCTCCTCCTTTTCCTTCCTCTCTGCCCCCTTTCCCTGTCCTTGCTTTCTGGATAGTCCCCCTCCAAATGGTATTGGAAACTAGTACCTGTAAGTTTGATGCTATTCCCTGATTCCCCCCCCTGCCCTTGCTCTCTATATTAAACTCTCTGATGCACTCATGGTCTTGTGTCTGTGTATACACACACACCGCCTCCACCATGGCTCATTCAAGCTTATTTTGTCATTCTAGCAGGCTGTGTGTCAGCACAAGGGGCAAAGCTACATGTGTTTTATTTCTTTGCTTCCCGTTAAGTGAGAATGCCAAACTGTACCATCAGGCGCCTTTCGGTTCTGTTTATTTGGTGAAAGCTATTTTATTTGATGCGTTATGTGTCCTGCCCTTCATTTCAAGCTGCTGCTAACTATATCTGATGCACATCACGTGACAGAATTGAGTGTTCGAAAAAAGTTGAACGTTTCTTTTATGATCAGACTTTGCTTTTTCATTACTGTGTTTGAAAATGGGATATCTATACTTTGCACATTATATATGCACCCCCTTTACCTAATATATCACCCTTTCCACTGCCACATCTCTCGCCCCTTTTAACCTAGTTCAGGTAGATTACACCCTCAGACATGGATATTTCACTTTACAATAAAATAGTTTTTGAAAATGGAATATAAGTTGAGACATTCTTGGATTAGCTTAAACTTCCATTGTTTTCATTTTAGAGCAGTTCAGATCGTAAAGTGTTCCTTAAAAAATGTATATTAGAAACCATTATGCCATGGTGTGTATATGTGTGTTTTAGTCTGAAGTGGAGCTGTGCGATTTAACCAAAATCTCATATCCCGATATAGGTCACTTAATATCCCGACAGCGATGTATATCACGATATAGCAAATGTTTGTGAATTCAATTAATAAATTGTTTATATAAAATGACCACATTAATCAATTTTGACAACATTTTGCATTATATACAGGTGAAACTCAATACAATTTTATATTGTGCAAAAGTTTATGAAAATGTATTTCAGTAATTCAACTTAAAAGGTGAAACTAATATATTATATAGACTCATTACATGCAAAGTGAGATATTTCCAGCCTTTATTTGTAATATTTGTAAAAATAAATATGATAATGGCGTACAGCTTATGGAAACCCCAAATTAAAAATCTCAGAAAAATAGAACATTGTTAAAAGGTTCAATATTGCTGGCTCAAAGTGTCACGCTCTAATCAACTAATTATTCCAAAACACCTGCAATGGGTTCCCGAGCCTTTAGTTGGTCTCTCAGTCTGGCTCAGTAGAATTCACAATCATAGGGCAGACTGCTGACCTAAAAGTTGTGCAGAAAACCATAATTGACATCCTCCACAAAGAGGGAAAACCGCAAAAGGCAAAAGAAGTTGGGTGTTCTCAAGTGCTGTATCAATGCACATTCATAGAAAGTGGAAGGGAAAAGTGTGGAAGAAAAAGGTGCACAAGCAGCCTGAAGAGGACTGTCAGGAAAAGCCATTTGAAAGTGTGGGGAAGCTTCACAAGGAGTAGACTGAGGCTGGAGTGCATCAAGAGCCGCCACACACTAAAGGATTTTGGACATGGGATTCAAATATCGTATTCCTATTGTCAAGCCGCTCCTGAACAACAAACAATGTCAGAAGCATCATACCTGGGCTAATGAAAAAACGACTGGGCTGTTGCTCAGGGGTCTAAAGTCCTATTTTCTGATGAGAGCAAATTTTGCGTCTAATTTGGAAACCAAGGTGTCAGTCTGAAGGAAGAGACACAATCCAAGATGCTTGAAATCCTGTGTGAAGGTTCCACAGTCTGTGTGGATTTGGGGAGCCATGTCATCTGCTGGTGTTGGTCCACTGAGCTTTATTAAGTCCAGAGTCAACGCAGCCGTCTACCAGGACATTTTAGAGCACTTCCTTCAGCAGACGAGATTTATGGAGATGCAGACTTCATTTTCCAGCAGTACTTGGCACCTGACTACACTGCCAAAAGTGGGATTACTCGCCTGACCTGAACCTCATAGAGAATCTATGGGGCATTGCCAAGAGAAAGATGAGAGACATGAGACCGAACAATGCAGAAGAGCTAAAGGCCATTTTTGAAGCATCCAAAACTTGCAAATGCTAATTTGTCTGGATTACAAATTCCCCAGCCAGTATTTTTACTGCAACCTCTTGCTCTAACAGTACATTTTTTATGCCAAAATGTATTATCTGTAAGCAGATCTTCTAAAGAAAAAATAAAACTTGAGAAATGCTGCTTGCATTGCAAGTATTCAACTTTTATACGTCTACACATCGTGCTTGGTATTATTGTACTGTTAAAGGAAACAAGTTCTCCCAAGCTTTAATTTTTAGCAGTTTTTGTATTTTTTGTATTATCCAAAGCAACTTACAAAAATTGTGCCTACAAAAGGATAATGGTAAAAAAATGGTAAGTCAGATAGAGAACATAAGTGCATACCAGACTAAATAATTGAGATAAGAGCCAAGCAAGTGCCATATTAGATATCAGAATTAATTAACAAGACCTTCGCAAACCAACTCCAAAAAAAATAAAAATAAAATAATCAATCAATCAACCATTGTGCAACAATACATGGTGTATCAAGTAGAATCGCTTGGTCAATGTCACATTCAAGAGACAAAAGAAGTGAGTCTTCATGTTTAGGTGAACAAAGATGTTGCAGTCCTATTGTTCTTGGGAGGTCATTCCAACACTGAGGGACAAGGACAGAGAAAAGTTGGGAATTATGTGCTAGGCTGTCCCTTCCATGGACTGAGGGGGCAACAAGTAAACATCCGATAGCAAAGCGCAGTGGTCGGGATGGGATGTATGGTCTGAGCATCGACTGTAGGTTGGAGGGTGCAGATTTGATCCCCACCCAATAAATGACTCGAATTTGATGCATGCTGCAACCGGTAGCCAGTACAGTGTGTCAAGTAGAGGAGGTGTGAGTGTGAGCACTTTGGATGGTTAAAGACCAGACGAATGGCTGCATTCTGAATGAGAAGAAGGGGTCTGATGGCACTAGCAGTCAGCCCAACGAAGAGGGAGTTGCAGTAATCCTGGCAAGAAATCCCAATGTAAGGAAGGGCTTCTCTTGAGAAGGACAGCTGGTCGTCTAAGGTGACCTCCATTTCTTCGGCGTGCTAGAAAAGGAGACCACAGTGTTAGCGATGGTTCTTGGGACAGGCTGGCCTTCCCAGGGATGAAAATAACATGTTTTGTCAGGGTTGGTCCATGCTGAAATGTCACCCAGGCATGCCAATATGCATTGCACCACCGGTGTGACAGAGGAAGTGAATGAGAATATTAGTCAAGTTTCATCCTTGTAGCAGTGATAAGACAGGCCATGCGAAAGCATGACAGAGCTCAGTGACTCAGTGTAAAGAGAGATAAGGAGAGGGGCCAAGACTGAGTCCTGAGGGACCCTGGTCGAAATGCTGCACGGTTTTGAGCCCAACCCTCTCCAGGGTACCTGGTACGATCAGCCCATCAGGCAGAATCAAAACACATAGAGTGCAGACCTGAGATGCCCAGGTCTTCAAGGGTAAGGCGGAGGGTCTGGTGGTTCACAGTGTTAGTAGCAGCAGAGAGGTCCAGCAGAATGAAAACAGAGAGAGTGTATCCTGACTGGTGGGGATCCAGGATTGTTCTGCTTGAGATAGGAAGAAAAAGTTGGTTCAGTATCGCCCGAACAAAGGTTTTGGACAGGTCAAGGAGAAGATAAACAGGCTTGTCGTTGTTAACATCTGATGGGTTAAGAGAGGGTTAATTGAGAAGTGGCTTTGCTCAGGCCATTTGAAAGTAAATGGGAAATACCCATTGACCAGACATGTGTTGAGGAGGTAGGTAAGGAAAGGGAGTAGTTCCTCAGAGAGATTGTTGAATATTTGTAGGGATGGGGTCAAGTGCTCGAGAGAATGCACAAAAAAACTGGTTTAACCGTCCATCTCCAAACCTACGCAGACTACCTCCAACAATATAAAGATGCACTCAATGCAGCAAGGTCCAACTTCTACTCCAACCTCATACACTCTGGCTCCAACAATCCCAAAGCACTGTTTTCCACTATCAACAAACTCCTCAAGCCCACCGATGATACCACTTCATCTTTTACCGTCAACAAATGCAATACCTTCCTGTCTTTCTTCCAATCCAAAATTTACACCATCTACAGTTCTCTCTCTCCCTTCCAAGCCAAAACCGCCCCCCACCTGATTCTCCTCCCCCCAGCTCCACACAGCAACTCTCCCATTTCTCCCCCATTTCTTCAGCGGATCTTTCCAAACTCCTGTCCGACATCAAAACCCCCACTTGCTCCCTGGACGCCATCCCCTGTGCACTTGTCAAAGGCTGCCTCCCAGTCCTCTCTCCCCTCATCACTACCATCATCAACTCCTCCCTTACCCCAGGTTCTATTACACAGTCTCTCACGCTGGCCGCAATCACTCCCAT